>JAQGBA010002106.1:0-10356 GCA_034698125.1 Prionchulus punctatus | reverse complement strand
ACCTATACTGCAGTTTGATATAAACTGTCAAAAATGCTTGTTTTTGTTGAAATTTGACTCATATAATGTTCGAAAATCAAGAAAAATTAAGAAAAAATCTTTTTTCCTATTTATTCATATTTAGTCTTTACTAAGAATAATTCGCTTTTCTTATTCTTAATAATTTGTGAATTAAGAAAAAATGTCTTAATCTTAATTTTTAAAAATTAAGACATTTTTCTTAGTCTTAATCTTAAGAATAAGAAAAAATAAGTTCTTCATTAAGTCATAATTTTTCTTAAGAAAAACAACGCAGCTAATCAACTATGGCCACTGGACATCTGTAGTCAAGAACAACTATAGTTAATCATCAACTAAGTCACTGGACATCTATAGTCGCTGGACAACTATAGTCACTGATCAGCTATAGTCACTTAACAACCATGCTCACTGAACAACTATAGTCACTGGACATCTGTAGTCACTGACCTACTATAGCCACTGGTCAACTATAGTCACTGTCCAACTATAGTTCACTGAACTGTAGGCTTCCTATTGCAAAATGTCCTGTTTAAGAGTTGTCTGCTAAAATTTCCCATCCGGATTTGTTTTATATCCGGTTTCGTTGAAATTTTGTACGATTCAAGGTAGTTTTCGGTAACGCAGCGCGATGTCGGCAGCAAATTTTCCGCCACCGACCTTCGGCGGCTTGCAAATTTCGCAATATACAAGGGAGAAAGCCAATCGAGCTCGTTTGGTTTTGGAAAGTTATTACAGCAATTTATTAACACAACACGCCGAGCGCGAAACGAGGTTTGCGGCATTGTTTTGGTTTTACGGCGCCGAAAATCGTTTCGTACCGATTTTTCATGTTTTTAGATACAAAAAACTTGAGCAAGACATGCAAGACAACGGTCTAACGGAGGAAGAAGTATTAAAAAAATGCACGAATCCTGTAAAATTCCTACACGAATTTTGTTTTAGAAAGAGGAAAGGCGTCAAAAACACGCAATTAAAGAAACCGAATTCCTTCGGCTGAAACGCACCCGATTGAGCATCGATGATTTCGAGCCGTTGAAAGTCATCGGGCGAGGCGCGTTCGGCGAGGTAACAAGCAAAAAATGTGTCGTTATCGACGCTTTACGTGCATACTATCGAAACGCGTATTTCCTGCAGGTTCGGTTGGTGCAAAAAATCGATACCGGTATCGTTTACGCGATGAAAATCCTGCGAAAAATCGATATGCTGGAAAAAGAGCAAGTGGCCCACGTGAGAGCCGAAAGGGATATCTTATCCGAAGCCGATTGCGAATGGGTTGTCAAGATGTATTATTCGTTTCAAGACGCCTGCAACTTATACCTCGTTATGGAATTCTTACCAGGAGGTTCGTTGCGATTATAGTTTAAACTATAGTTCATCTATAGTTGCGTTATCAAGAGTAGCCTTATCCGTCCATAGTTGCTAGCCATTTATAATTTCTCTTTAATTATTGTTCCTATCCATCCAATTGTTGTTTTCATTCCACTAACTATAGTTTCCATCCAACTATACTCCCCATCCAACTTTGCGACTGTAGTCACGTGTTCAGCTATAGTTCTTGTCCATCTATAGTTGCGAGCCACTTATAGTTCCTGTCGAATAATTGTCCCTATCCAGTCAATTGTTGGTCCCCTTCTAACTATAGTTTCTCTCCAACTATAGTTCCCCATTCGATGTTGCGACTATAGTTCGACTATAGTTCCATGTTCAACTATAGTTCTTGTCCTACTATAGTTGCTAGCCATTTATACTTCGTATCTAGTTATTATTACTATCCATCCAACTTTTGTTCCTTCCCTCTTAAGTATAGCTTCTATCCAACTATAGTTTCTCATCCAACGTGGCGACTATAGTTCGGCCAATAGTTCCATGTTCACACATAGTTCTCATCCAACTATAGGTGCTAGCCACTTATAGTGTCTGCCCAATTATTGTTTCTATCCATCCAATTGTTTTTCCTATCCATCCGATTGTTGTTCGCATCTCATTAACTATTTGCTATTCAACTATAGTTCCCGATCCAATTTGCGACTACAGTTATATTATAATTCCGTCTAAAACTATACTTCTTATCCGCCTATAGTTGCTAGCCCTTTATAGTTTTCGTCCAATTATTGTTCCGATCCATCCAGTTGTTGTTCCCATCCGACTAACTACAGTTCCAATCCAACTATATGAACTGTATGAATATTCAATTATAGTTACTCATCGAACTATACTTCCTGTGCAACTATAGTTCTTATCCTTCTATAGTTGCTAGCTATTATAGTTACCGTCCATATGTATTGTTCCTACCCATTCAAGTTTTGTTCATATCCCGCTACCTATAGTTCCTTTCTAACTATATGGCCTGCGGTACCTTCCAACTATAGTTCTACCAACTATAATTGCTACCCATTGATAGTCTCTGTCCAATAATTGTTCCTATCCATTCAAATGTAGTTCCCTTCCCACCTTCTATAGGTCCTATCCAACTCTGAACTGTAGTTCCTGCCCATCTATAGTTTCCCCATCCAACTGAGTCCTTGTTCAACTACAGTTCTTATCCGCCTATAGGTGTTAGCCGTTTACAGATCCTGTCCAATTATTGTTACTATCGATGCAATTGTTATGTCCATCGCATTAACTATTGTTCCCATGGAACTATGTGAACTATAGTTCCTATCCAACTGTAGTTCCCCGTTCAACTATAGTTCGGTAAACTTTACCGATTTCAGGCGATATGATGACGTTACTTATGAAAAAGGATACCCTGACCGACGAGGCTACTCAGTTTTACATTTCCGAATCGGCGCTGGCGATTGAAACCATACATAAATTAGGATTCATTCATCGCGACATAAAACCGGATAATTTGTTGCTGGATTCGAGAGTAACGAAACAAATATCCCGCGCTGGCTAGCAACTTTGCGTGCTTTTTTTTTATCATTTCCATCCTTTTCAGGGCCATATTAAATTATCCGATTTCGGATTATGTACTGGATTAAAGAAAGCCCATCGGACGGAATTCTATCGGGATTTATCCCAAGGATTGCCGAGCGATTTCATAAATCGACCCTACGATTCGAAACGTAAAGCGGAAACGTGGAAGCGGAATCGTCGCGCTTTGGTGATTATGAAACAATTTTCGTGCGCTAGCCAGTGGCTTGTCAATGCTTTTTTTCATTTCAAGGCGTACTCGACCGTCGGCACGCCGGATTACATAGCTCCCGAGGTTTTCTTGCAGGGTGGTTACAGTAGCTCGTGCGATTGGTGGTCGCTCGGCGTAATTATGTACGAAATGCTTATAGGTAAATGCGACTATAGTTCCTGTATAATCTGTAGTTGCCGCCGTCTGTAGTTGAACTCCGCTATACAACTGTAGTTCTTAGGGTATCCGCCGTTTTGCTCCGAAACGCCGCAGGAAACTTACAAGAAAGTTTTATGCTGGCAACAGACGTTGATATTTCCGGCCGAGATGCCGATTTCAAACGAGGCCAAAGGCTTGATAAAACGGTACGAAACGCGAAATGTCCGAATATCGCCCGTAGACGACGCGTTTATTGTTTTTCGCGTAGGTTTTGTTGCGACGCCGAACGACGATTGGGTCAACACGGCGGATTGGAGGAAATTCGAAAGGAGAGTTTTTTCAAAAACTTAGACTGGGAACACATTCGAGAAAGACCGGCGCCGATTCGCATAGACGTGAAAAGTATCGACGATACGTCGAATTTCGACGAATTTCCCGATGTCGATTTGAAAATAAGTGAGCAAAAATTGAAACAACTTTTTTTTTATTTTCGACTACAATTCATTGTTAACTATAGTTTCGGCACAACTATATTTCGACGTTTCTTCCGTTTCAGCGTCCTCGCCGCCCGCCAAAGAATCCGATAAATATTCGGATTTAGTTTTCATGAATTATACATTCAAGAGGTTCGAAGGTTTGACCCAAAGGGCGGGAATACCAAAGCGACCATTGGTAGGCAACGCCGCCACCATGTCGCCCATTGGACAGTCGCCAACGGCTTGACGAATTGTAGTTACCGGGCAGATATGAATTTCATAAAAATATTTGCTGTGAAATAATGTTATTTTTTTTTTATAAATATGTTTAAGGACTTTTTTCCTGTTTTCATTTTTTTCTTATTCAGTACACTGGCATGTGATATTTTTAGTTTGGTTCTTTTCGTTTCGAGCGTTTTTTCCGAATTTTGAAATTATATTGCATTTAAGTTTCATTTTTACAAAAAAAATTTTAAAATAGGGTGTATTTTTATAAGAGAGCTTTCTCGTGCATTAAAAGGTAACAAAGTTTGTTTTATTTAATTTATTAAGTGTCAAAAATGGTTTCACTCGCTTAGCATAAAACAAAATATTCGTGCTAGTTAAGCGTTTTTCCATAGTTTAATACAGTTAGCCATGGAATTTATTTTTATAATTTGTACATGAATAAAATGAAATTTCTTAATTTGATTCTTGTTTTGGAGCGTTCTGACATTTTTGGCAGCATAGTATCGGTAAAAAAGGACGAGGTTGTTTTGTGCGAAATCAAAAAAAATTGAAACGGCAATCGCAAAGGTTTTTGGACAAAATAATTCAGAGAATCGCAGGATATTCAGTTATTTGATGTGTAAAATTTAAAATTCGAACGAATTTAAAATGTTAACGATTTCACAATGAAAAAAATCGTTGATTAACCGAGAAATCGAGATAATATTTGTGAAATGATAACGTATATAAATGACGTCATCAAAGGGGGGAGGGTTTGAGAAAAGTGACGATGACAGCGGGGGGGGGGGGGGGTAGTAGGGGTTGAGCAATGATGACATCATTTAGTGTAAAGCGTTTGTGAAAAGTACATAAAATTTTTTAACTATAAGATTTGAGCAATGCAAAATTAAAAAAGTAGTTTTTCGCGCTAAATTCTGAAAGTGGCAATAAGCTGTCATAATTTTTATTCAGACTGATTTTTTCTGCTTGCTTGTAAAACACAAAATTTATTTCCGCGCAGCTTTATAGATTCATACATTTGCACGATTTTGAAAACAAATATGGAAAGTGAAAAACCTAATTAAGATGCATTTTTAAGAGCTTACCAATTAGTCTATCCAGATATTGCGAAACGAAATCAGTTCAAAGGAGCGCTGTAGAAAGATGGAGGAAAATATGCAAAGTCGATGAAGTAGGGTAACTTTTTAGTTTTAGTTTTAGTTAGGTTAGGTGTGCATTTCAGCAAATTACTCCTACTCGCTGGTATTTGGAATGACAATTCAATTGGTGGACATAAAGTCCGCTCGGATTTTATTGAACCCTGCCAACCTATTGACGACATAGCCGTCCCTACCGAAATTTGGAAAGATAGCCACGTTAGACAGTCGCAGTATCTGCTGCAAATTGTTAAATGTGACAGCACTTTGTGCTGCAGTCCACCTCGATCAATTTTCCACAAATTTTTCGTGATGGATTTGCCCCTTCTCCTTTCAAGTTCAAAGAAACTCAAAAGGCATGGAGGCAAACGAGTTTGCAGATGAATTTGGCCGGTTTGCGCAGTTGACTGAACGAAGTTTCTTCGATAGCATCAAACCAGAGTGGCAGTGTGGTTTTATACTGTTTGATTCGTTTTGCTCGTCAGTTCAAAGCGACTTAATTTGCATTCATTGCAAGCGCTACTTTGTGAGTAAAGGTGAAAGACAGAAACGTGACAAATCTGCTCATACTCGAAATCGTATTATTGATGATGCTGATGAATTGGTCGAAGTCTTTGATTCATTCAAGAATGGTGAAGTTTAACAACTGTTCGTGATACCTATCATAAGAGAATTTTTGCTTGGAAAAGGAACTTATAATGCTGATGACTTATCAGATGATGAATACGATTTTGAATATTGAAAGTTAAGATCAATGTTCGTGAAGAACACTTTTTATTTATGATAATAAATGTTGCACTTTTTTTGAAATGGGGGTTGGTTAGGCGAAGATGATGCCATGCTAAGGGGGGGTCGGGGCAATGATGACAGTGATGACAAGGGGAGGGGGCGGGGTCTGAAAATTTTCGATGATGTCATTTATGTACGGCCCCTAACTTTGTTATGAAATGAAATAAAATCTGAATTTGAGAATATCCATCGATTTATTTTCATTGATTACCGATTATATTCATCGTTAAACTTAAAATTTTTGTGAATTGAATTTCAATATAGTTGTCACGTGAAATGATCAAAATTTGGATGATTTTGTTTGATGAAATAGAATTGGGAATGCCATTGCGAAATACCCAAAATTGCAACAATTTCACTAAATGGTGAAAAATCCAATTTCAAGAAAAGTACTGTACATTTTTGAAGCATGAAAAACGATGTGCAACGTTAATTATAATTTAAATTATAACTTTTAGCTGCAGGTTTGAATAACTTTAATAACTAATAATTTATTTAAATGAAATTATTTTGGTCCTTCATGGATTTGGTGAGACGTAAACAGCTATCAATTGTCAAGCGATTGGATTTTTTCACTTTTTGAATGGAGGAAAATTTAATGTAATTTTCCTGGTAAAGCTACATTATTTGACGCCATTGCTAAACCATAGAAATCAAAGAGTGTCATTTACATGCGAATTCTAATTTGCTTGAATAATTAAATAACTTTGCAATAATTGATTTGAATTTGGCATAAGTTACGTCCATTACCATAGTTGCACAAAAAACAATTATAATTTTATCAGCCACACGCATTTGGTACAAATTTTTAGTGCATGGTGTAGTTTTTTCATTTTTTTACATTTTTTGTACACAGGAAAATCTTTTGAAACATTGAATAACGATATAAGGTGAAATTAATTGAAAATTGCCTTAAAAAGGACCTGTAATATAATTCTTGAATGAAGATGAAGATTTTGATGAAGTAGATTTTTCAGCAGCAAAATAAGTTTTACTTTTGGATATAATCAAAAATGGTTTCATTCGCAAAGTATAAAACGAAATAATTGTGCTAAGTTTTAGTTAGTTTAAGTTAAGGTAGTTATTTTAAGGTTAGTCTAAGTTAGTTATAATTATAGTTTATTTTAATTGTTAAATTAATTACTCATTATGAATGAATTGTATCTCTTCGCAGATTAGGCTGATGTCTGCTCAGAAGTCCGTCGGCCTGGATAGCATAAGTGCCAAACTGATTAAATTTGCTGGTGATAGTATTATTCCGCCGCTGATCCATGTCTGCAACATGTCAATTCGAACAGGCTGCTTCCCCTCAGGTTGGAAAATAGCTAAAATTATTCCCCTGTATAAAGGCGGTGAATCTACCTACTGTTCGAATTATCCATTCTGCCAGTCATTAGCAAAATCATCCAGCGATACGTTTTTAATTGTCTACAGTCTTATCTGAGCGAAAATAACTTGTTATTCCAGTACCAGTCGGTTAGACCGAAACACAGTCATGTTTCACTACCAGTTACCAGTTAGACCGAAACTTTATATTCGTAATTCAACGAATGGAATTATTTTTTTAATGTCTGTAATCATAAACACGGAATGTTTGCCTGACGCGAAGCTTGTCATATTGTTTACAAATACTTCGTGCAATCATTGAAGATCCTGGCGATGAAGAAAATTTTTTCCTCATGTAGATAGGTAGACGAGGTCGAAATTATGGACGCAATTAATTTGCCTCATGTGCTAAAACGAAATTATTTTGGTCCTGCGTGGATTTGTTAAAATGGGAAAAGTTTCCAATTTTCGAGAGATTGATTTTCTAGCTTGCTGCGTGTTTGATGAATGTTAATGTTGGAATGATGGGCGTGTAGTCTGTGAGCTAATGCGATCATCTGATAAAACAGATGAGTCCTATTTTATTATTTACATAAATAATTATATTGACGAATGGATGGAACAACTTCTCGATAAAATATACTTCCTCAACACAATAGCACAGAAAAAACAATCATAATCTTTTGTTATCGCTTGCTATTGGATCCAGAGGTATCGTAGTTGGTGGACTTTTTACAATTTTTCGACAGGAAAACATATGAAACATTCGACAAGGATATAAAATGAAATTAATCGAAAATTGACTGTAAAAGGTAAATTGTAACATAATTTCCAGTGGAGAATTTGTTGACATAGATTTTTCTTCGGAGGTGAACATGAATATCAATCCATATAAATAATTCGGAGCATTCAAAATAACGCGAAGGATAGGGATCAACAACAAAAACATGGCAATTTTTCTGTCCCTTATTCTCATCAAATTAATTGGCGACGAATGTCGTATTCTTTTTGACCATTTTCGACTCAATGGCGACATTGTATTTGTATTTCCATCGTTTACCAAGTCAGTTCTGATGATTTGCGCCATGAAAATTCGTTTTGTGATCAACACGTTTAAGATAATAGTTAATGTGATTGGAATGAAACAACTTATCATCATATCATAATAAGATAGGATTACATAGTATTCGGGCGCTAGTGTCCGGATTTTGCAAGCGTGAATCGACAAGCTATCGTTTTCTCTGGTCATCGTAAAGACTTGTCTTTCGAATAAAAACAACGGCCAACAGTTCAATACCATGCCACAAAGAGTAATATATAGTACCACCGTTTTGGAAAATTTTTGAGCGTCACTAACGTAGGACCTCAGCGGTCGATAGACCGCATTGCAACGTTCCACACTCAAAGCCACGATGTACCACCCGGACAAAAAACACGATTCGTAAGATATGTAGTAAGTGAACTGGCAAAGCAACGGATACGTCAAGATCGGATAGCCCAAATTGTAGAAAAATAAAACGGTAAATGAAACTAAAAATGCGGTGTCGCTAATGGCTAACGCCAGCAAGTACAAACTTAGAGCATATTTCCTCAAATGGGCACTTCGCAATTGAACCATACAATAAATATTACCGAACAGGCCGATGGGCACTAACATCATGCTGAGAACTATGCTTACAATAACGTCGTCCATATTGGTAGAGATAGTCGATTCATTCCCAATTGATAGTGAAGGGTCGCTCGTATCCATGCTCGTTTCATAAATCCATTTCAAGCGATTTCAGACGGCAACAGCATGCGATATAAACAAAAATCGCAATGAAACAAGTAAAAAGTGATTGATTTGATGATTTCACCGACTGTGTATCAGATTTTAATGAAGATCTAATAAAATAACTTTTATTTCACAATAAACGTCTAGGACGAAGTTTATTTATAGAAAATGCTAAATGTGTCATTTGTATGCATGTCTTTCATGATTTTTTTCACAAAATGGTATAGAACAAAACATGTTCTTCGCTAAAATTTGATAACATTATTGAAATAAAATTACGATCAATTCATGTAAAATAGCTAACCATCTTGCGTCTACGGCCGCATAGATTCCTTGAAACATTTTGTTCAAAATTACCGATGCAAAAAAGGTTCAGCGAACTGTTGATGCATGCACAAATTGACATCATGATACGAAATGTCACTAATTAATTAACACGAAACATTGAACCGGAAGTACCAAATAAGTTACGTGTCAACAATATTTATGTTGTCAGCCAGCCCGCCAGTTAAGAGCTGAGTTTCCTTGTCTGCAATTGAACGTTTTAATTTTGCTGTTTGCTATTTGTTTTATTAATGATTTGCGTTTTGTATTTGCAATTTGTTTGTTTCAGTTTTCGAGTGTAGGATTCGCGTTGAAACCGAATACGGCTCGGAATGCACGACTACGTGCCCTGCGATTTGCAGAATGGTCCCTCCAATCGTGAAATTGTTTCAAGTTCAGCTGGCCAAACGCCTGTCTGTTTCAGGTGTAGCCGGCCAATCCCCTTGATCATGACGTTTTTGTTGTTTTGTGATTGTGCCGAGGAAAAATTGTACTGTAGTCAATACAATTTGCCAATAATTGTAGCCATCTTGTGAAAATGACCAGTCGAAAAATTTGTTTGTGTCTCATTAGAATTTGTTTGATTGAAGGAAAAACGTTATTAATTGATTAGAAATTATAGTTTGAACTATGTTTTACGAAATTAGCCCATTTTCGTCAAGTTTGGAACAATTAATTTTGTTCGTTAGCCGTTTTTACGTAGAAGAAAATCAAACTTTATTATTGCGTTAATTAAACGAACTTTGCTTGATTGAGGTCAGGACGTGAATTAGTTGCCTCCAAATCGTAACGAATTCAGTTGACCAGTTACATTAAATCATAATTGAAGACGGAAATTTCCAAAGAGCTTGCAACAGACATCCAACAAGGGGGGGGGGGCAGTTACTGTATTTGTGCAAAAATAACCACCAGTTTCTTTTAAATGGGTCTGACCCGGTGGTGTATGGTACAAGGGGGGTTACTTTGTAGGGGGGGGGGGGGGGGGGGGGGGTTTTT
>JAQGBA010002105.1:0-10361 GCA_034698125.1 Prionchulus punctatus | reverse complement strand
AGAGTGTTTAAATTAAAAATAGAAAAAACCATTATTCTGATAGTACTTTGAAAGCGCTTTTGATTGATATACTCTACAACACTACATAGCTACAGAGCAAAAGATATCAATAAATTAAGGTATATTTCTGGAGTGTCCTTAAACTTTTTCTCGCCACTATAGATCATCAGTCTGGGAGAACTTCATGGAACAATTTTTGTAAAATCATCACTGTTGTTTCTACTTCCCCAAGCTTCTGACTAGCTTACATTTTTGCTTTTACCTGAACTTTCAAAACATGAAAATTTTGATAAAAATTCTAAGCTTCCAAACTTATTTTTAGACCAGAGCTTGGCACAGACAGGTACCCCGACCTGTCCAGGTGTTTTCTTGACTACATACTTCGATTTTTTTCTTGAAGAAGATCAAAATCAATTTCTTCCAATTCTAGATTTTGATCAACGCAATCATCCTTGATATCATTTTCAAACTCATTTTCATATCTGTTTTTAAAATTGGTGTTTTCTGCTAGAGATGTAGTCGGAATGCAAATTCAATTATTTACGTTTTCCTTTCATTAATTGAATTTCAAACAAATATTTTATAGCTGTTAGTAAAATGTTAGCAAAAAAATTGTGCTTAAAAATGCTTGCTCTATGTACATATGTATGTATAGATAACTACTTTTTCTCTACTTTTACTTCTACTTAAACTCACCGAGATTTAGTACTTAGTACTATACTTGCAAATATACTGAAACTCAACCCTGACTTATACTCCTACTTATACTGAAACTCACTTAGTTCTACTCGCCCATGCGGGATCGACGCGGACTTGTAAGCAAATCAAGCAATACTAAATTCAGGCAAAAAGTATAACATTACCATGACCAGGCGATAAAATAATATGAACTGACCGATCGATGCTACATTAATACGAATTAAATATGAAAAAGGAAATACAATAAAAATCGAAACAATGTAAAATTGCAGTAAGGCAATGGTACATAGCTTCCTTTATTTTCTACTTTAATTTTCAACAACTTCCTCTTGCTGAAACCCATTTATGTATATTGCTTGCACCAAGAAATGACCGATTAACATTACTGTGTGTGAAATGTTGATAGAACAACTGAGAGACAAGACAAATCACAAAACGTAGCCAAAACAGTAAGTAATTTTTTTCGAATGGAGGATTTTTAAAATCTTTATAAAAAGTGTTCGAAAAATTAAAAATCACATCCAAAAATTACAGCTTTCGTTTACCGGCATGGGGGTTATGTATCCTAACTGAAAAATGTTATTTGTCACTTCTCGCAGCTCACTGCGAATGTAAATTTAATGAGAAAATACCAATTGAGGTTAAGAAAGATTAAGTCTTTCAATGAAATTAAAAGTATGCAAAACAAACTTATTTAGTTTTTTTTAAATGTTTTCGAAAAATTTACATTATTACAGGGTGTAACGAAGACACTTTTAGCATACTGTAAAGCTGATTCATTGAGAAACTTTCGAAATAACTTGATCATGATTTTAAAATAGAGTTTTTGCTTGTTATTCCGGAATTCTAGAAAAACTGTTAGAAACTCGTGAAACATCTTATGATCTGTTTTTTATGAAGGACTTATTCGTGAAAAGATTGAGAAAGCGACTTTTTATTAGAATTTGTGGAAAGGCCTAAAGAACAGACCTAGTCCACCGAAAGATACTATAAATTTGACTACTATAAATATATAAATATACTATATACTATAATATACTGTAATATACTATACTATAAATTTTGTTAATTTGTCAGAGTTTCTCTAGATCTGTCAACTGTGAAACTTCTCATATATGTTGTGTGTTGAACCTTGATTAAAAGAACAACTTTGGTTTCCATACAATTTGCTGGTACTTTCTCATCAACTTTCAAGCGATACAGTACTCCAACTAAAGAGCGATCGACCGACTCTTTACAAGGGCAACGGTGAGCAGCTGACGTTTTGGATCACTGGTGAAGATAAAGAACACCGAAAGAAGTGGCTCTTTACTGAAAGCATAAAACTTCCATCATTGAAAAAATGCTATCATTACTCTTGAGCGAGTTACTGCAGTTTTGCCAGTGATAATCTTTTTTGGTTTTCATAACTTTTCCTTAGTCCTACCATACATGAATTTTGTCATCACCAATGTTTTATATGTTACCCCCGTTACCCCAACAATATAACACTTAATGTAAATTTCGCATAAGTAGGCTATTTGGTCAATTTGCTACTTGATATATTTACTTTGTATTGTATTGTCATAGATACTTATAAGACTGTCATATTTATTTTTGTGATCATTTATATCTATATCCATAGCTATAATCTGTTTCCAAGTATTATATTTGAATTGTCATGTACAGGGTGTCTCATAATGATCCATCCCCCCTCTAATGGAAGTTCTAGAAAACTTGAAAAAAAACGGAGATATACATTTTGTAGAGAATTCAATTCTGAGTTGAATGGTATAAGCTACATGTGTCTGTCTGCTACGATGCGGGAGATATTGTATTAAAACCAAAATCAATTTTTTAATTAAAAATAATCTATAATTCTGATAAATTTTTACATGTTCACAATGAGTATCGATTCTGAAGAAGCTCGTGTGGTCGATCGAATTCAAGCTTGTGTTTTTTTTCAAGCCCAAGAAGCCGGGGCAGCATTTATTACAAAAAAATGGGTTTCAAAAAAATTAAAACGATCCGAAGATTGGGTTCAAGTGAATTGGTGGAAAAATCTGATGGAATGCTTTGCTGATTTTTCGCAATGCGGACGACCAGAATCTTTGCCACAAGAATTGAAATCAATTATTAAATCCGGCATTGGATTACAACGAAATTTGTGTTGATTACTGTCTGGGGAAATAATGGCTTGAATTCGATCGACCACACGAGCTTCTTCAGAATCAATACTCATTGTGAACATGTAAAAATTTATCAGAATTATAGATTATTTTTAATTAAAAAATTGATTTTGGTTTTAATACAATATCTCCCGCATCGTAGCAGATAGACACATGTAGCTTATACCATTCAACTCAGAATTGAATTCTCTACAAAATGTATATCTCCGTTTTTTTTTAAGTTTTCTAGAACTTCCATTAGAGGGGGGGGGGGGGTGGATCATTATGAGACACCCTGTATTTTTTATACATTGTAGTGGTTTTGTAATGTTATATCTTGCTAAATGATTTGTAATTCGTCACATCTATATCTATACCTAAATCTATATTTAGGTATTATATTTGGATGTATGGTATTGTTTGTAGGATGGTTGTTTTGTAATTTTTGTGTCTTGTTTGTTCTCTTTTTGTCAACCAAAAAAAGTCTTATTAATTTCAAATAAAATTCCAAAAAGACAACCCTGTTTTGACAAATAACGATTGTTTAGTTTTAAATGTTCAATCTTTTGCACATCATATTGCTGTATTTTCAGTATGAGCTGACATTGACATTCAATCATCTCAGTTGTAATTTGCAGAAATAACAATCATGATTATGTCATTGTATTTAACATAATTGAAAATACTATTTTTTTTCAGCAAAACGGCGTTGCAAGATTTACACATTTCTTTAGCATGAAAGCATATTAGTCATACTTTAACTGGGAGTATAACTCTCAAATTCTCAAACTCTTTGAATTTTGTCACTCAGATGAACTGTACAATCATTCTGGACAATAGCATATTATGTTGATTTAGAATTTTCGAAACTAGTTGGTATACAGTATGCAAATGATATCTACAATGCTATGTGCTCGTTTCAATAAAGTTTCTTTTTGAATGTGTTGTTCGAACACAATCCAAGTTTTTTTGTGTTTTTTTTAACAAAGTTTTTGTGAATTGTATATTATTGATTAACAACAATATTCGAATTGTCATGCTGTTTTTTAATATAAATCTATTCATAATAGACGTCAATCATCTCAGTTTGTCTATAAAAAAATAAAAATGACTGTGATTTGCGTCAATGTTTCAAATAATAGAATAATATGCACAATTCTTTCAATTTTTGCAACATTCTATTTGCTTGAAAAACAGACAAA
Source organism: Prionchulus punctatus (assembly GCA_034698125.1). Taxonomy (NCBI): domain Eukaryota; kingdom Metazoa; phylum Nematoda; class Enoplea; order Mononchida; family Mononchidae; genus Prionchulus; species Prionchulus punctatus. Next base: position 6,313 of record JAQGBA010002105.1, on the reverse strand, counting down.
TTAAATGTGTTTAATCACAGTGAACCTTGGGTTTTTAATTGTTATCTGTGTCATTATGCAAAACAGAATGCTGTTAATATGTAATCCCATCCAAGCAAAGTAATTTGATAATCTCCACATGGCTAATACAATTAAATCAGTTGGGTACATCAATTAATTTTCCAGTTCTGCTGTAAAACACTCGTATTTACAAATAGAAATTCATTTCCACTAAATTGCATCATTGGAAATGATTAAAACAAACAATTTTCATTTCAGACTACCCTATGCTTATTTTCACAGAAATTTGTTTTATTTCAAAGAATATAGATATTGCATTACCTTCGTCGAGATTATTGTTGTCACCTGTTCAGGATTGAAAGACACACTGATACGCAATGACTCAACTCTGTTGGACACCATAATTACAATACTCATCATTGCATTAATCAACGTAGTTTGATAGAAGCCAATAAAAACAAAATCGATGTGATCTCGATTTATATCTGGCAATTTCAAAAATTTTCCATCCGATTAATTCCATGTGAAGCGTTTTGGAACAAAAATAAGACTATGTATGATTAATGGAAGCTAAACCATAAATTTTACACAGTTATTGTGGACACTGTTGGATTTACAGAAAATTTCTGTTTTATCCATACACTGTTAATTTTTCACAAAGTGCAATGCAATTTTCATAAAACAAGATAAATTTTTCAGTATAGTCGTTTACAGCTCTGGATAGAATAAAAGTACCGTAATCCAGGGATAAAATCTGCAACCCGTAATCAAATACAAATGTTTCATCAATCGAAATGATAAAGACAAACTGTCTGTATTATACAGGAATCTCTAACCACATGCTCTTGAATCCTATTTGAATTTGAATTTTAAATTTTATGTTGAGTTACAGGGTGCGGAAAAAGTTCTGATGACTCATATTTTTCTTCATAACTTGCTTCAAACTTTATGGAATTTTATCAAACAAATTATAAAATGTAGGTGAAATAATGCGTAACAGTCTGGTATCAACAGTTCTCATAATGGCCACCTTTGGCCTTAACACAAGTGGTCAAACATCTGCGAAAATCACCAACTATGGAAGGTCTCCTCATCAATTTCGTCCCATGCCTTCAGAAGGGAAGCTTTTAATCCATCCAAATTTCGATACCGACTGCCGACACACCCTGTACTGAACTTTTATTAAAGCCATAGTTGTGAGACTAACTACTTAAAGTTAATTCATATTCTAATTCATGTCATTTGCCACTCGTTTAAAGTTTTACAATGTAATTTGAATGAATGATATATCAACCATTTTTTTGACCCTTTTTTTGTATAAGTAACCACTTTTATTTCTATGGCACAAGGTTAACACAACCAACTAAACTGTTCATTAAAAGACACATTTGTCCAACTACCTACTGGTTATTCCCACCTCCATCCGACCACCTATTTCTTCTCTCTTCTCTCCACCTTTCCAACCACACCTCATCCCTCCCTTGCACATTCAAGACCTTCATTTTTGCAAACTCCTCCCAAAGTTTATTCATAATAAAACAACAGAACTTAAATATTTTGAAATTAAAAGTGCAAACAAATTGAAACATAGACTTAAATCATTTGTCCATATTGTAACATACCTACTTATTGAATGTGAATATGAATAGAATATTCATGTACAGTGCTATTGCGCAATATGATGATTCATACCTCCGAAATATGCTATGGGATGACTCATACATTCCATATGAATGAGTCATATAACTAGACGGCTAGACAGCTAGAGGGCTAGACAGCTAGACGGCTGCATTCCTTTGGTATGAGTCATTGTCTGGATAATTAGTATAAATAGGAGCTATTTATCTATGCTGTACCATTGTCCTAGTTTGTAAATGTTGGATACTATTACCATTAAATATAAGAATATTATTATCATTGTGTGGTGTTACCTGATCTACAAAGACTATAGGATTCTGGATTATCGATTAAAGGTCTTATCAACAAACTTATACTTTAGAGAACATTGCTCCAACAAGAGCCACGTTACAATTGGCAAGCGTTTAGAGGATCTGAAACTGATGTCTCCTGATTCCAGCGATACGTGCCCATTGCGTCAACATGGGTGATACTGCAGTAAGACCCACCGAAGGCGAACAATATCAAGCAATCGAACCTGAAGCAAGGGAAGCTGTTGCTCGAGGAAATATTATTAGAACAACATGACGCGGTACTGTATACAGTACTGCACCTGGATGACCAGCACCAACTTATCAAGTCACCCATCTAGATCTTGTTAGATTAACTCCAGCTCAACTGTTAGAAGCTGCCGAAGAACTTGATCACTCATCTGATGAATATTTCGAAGCCAACGCTGAAGGTGATCAACAACCATTAACATACCACAATCCACTTTGGGTCAGAGAACTTGAACCGCCATTGGTCTTCCACAAACCCATCCCAGAAGAAGACGAACTGCTTCAAGAAGAAATTCCTGCTCCATTAGCTGACAATATTCTAGAAAATCATTCACAGATTTCAGTGGAAGACGAACAACTCACAGCAGAGCTAGAAGCCGAAAACGAACCAAACGAGATGGAGGAAGTTCAATGACTATTAAGAGAAACTGTAAATCAAGTACAAGAGTTGCATAATTCCCATCCAGTCATCACTCAAGGAAGTGGACAAAGTTTGGCAAGTTTTAATGGAGATCCACATGAAATTAATTGGAGCGAATGGGAAAGGAACTTTTCACAACAAGCTACTCTTGCTGGTGCTAATCATTTAGTACGTAAAGTGGCTCTATTGTCAACCTATGTTAAGGGCAGGGCACAAACATTGTTCAACATCTTAGAAGCACGTAATCCAGCGATAGCTGATTGGGATATATGGAACAATGAGTTTCGAGCTGCCTTCCCTGATAACCAACAGGTTGATTTGAAATTTGAACAGCTTATAACAAGATCACATGAATTCGGTGAGCCTGTTAGTAAATACGCCAGTGACATATGATGATTAGCGAAGCGTGCTATACCAACATGGAACCCACATGATGCGAATGATGTCATTGTCAAAAATCTGACTGATTGACCCGCAGTGGCCACGCGATGTCCATTCCCAAAGAAGTTATGTGCACTTTACCAGACACAAACAAAGATCCAGAATATAACATCAATGTTACTATTTATGCTCATCGGAGTACACCCTTTCATTCACATGCAGTTAAATGCTTAAAAAGAAAAAGAGAAATATGTACTCATACTGGACTGTTCGACGCTCGTGGTATCGTAAAAGACACCACTGAACAATTGCCAGTCACCAAAGATGAATGCTGACAAGCATGGAAAACACGTGGGTATGAAAATCAACTATTGACACAGATGACTCCTGGAATATGGTCAATGAACAATAGTATGTCCATCAACTTTCAATGGTGCTGCAAGGAAGTCTGTTTTACAACTTCCAATTTTATCATTGAACATGGCGAAGTAATTGTGACCAATAACTTAACTATGGCAAGTGATCTTGGTGATGTTGGTGGCTGTAAGCCTAACCAAGGATTCTGCGAAAATCCCACTGCTACTATTGTTTGGGATAAATTGGCATTTAAAGAAATCTGCCCAGTCGAATTAATTGGCACATACTTAGGACAAATTAGTGGAAAACATGTAATGATCGAAGACATCCAAGGTGCATTCAATATACTAAATGAAATACAACTGTGCAATAATACAACAGGATATTCGACTGCACAAGATGTTGTAATTCAAGTGCAAATAGACAAAAACAAGACTGATACTGAAAACAAGTGGAAACCAATTAATATGCTCCCATATATGCGAAATACAATCGATGACCCACACACAATACCAATGAAAGAATACTTGTATTTACCAGCTACTTCAAGAGGAGAAACCGTAATGAATGAAACAATAATCATACCTCCAAATACTGCTAGAATTATATCAGGCCGTATTCAGCCACCATATAAAAACTGTAATACAGTAATATTCGAACCGTACACTGACTTTGCAGAAAAACACCAAGTTTTTATTGCATGTTCACTTGGTTGTCCAGAAAATGGTTTAATTGCGATAAGCATACTGAATGTTGGAGAAGCACCAATTACAATTTACAAAGGTACACAAATAAGAAAAGTACGACTCTATACCGCACCTTGGGCAAGTCAAAATAATATCCAAACTCCAAATGAAGAAGGTTAACCTTATGTACCAGTAGAAACTCATTGCCGCCAGGTTCAAACTACTATGACACTGCCCAAGAAACTGAAAACGCCAGGTAACATAAGCTTGAGAGAAGAAGTTAATCTTGGAGACAATAATGATCTCACTCAACAGCAAAGAATGTCCCTATACAAATTGATTGACAAATTTGCCCACATATTCACCCAACATGAATATGATATTGGTCACACTAATGTAGCCGAACATCGGATTGACACTGAAGGCCATGCGCCAATTAAGCAAATGCCGTATCGACTACCATACAAACAAAGAGAAATGGTTGACTCTATGGTCAAAGAAATGGTTCAACATGGAATAGCCAGAGAGTCACATAGTCCATGGTCTTCACCAGTAGTATTGGTTCCGAAAAAGGATGGAGGATTTCGGTTCTGTGTGGACTACCGAAAAGTCAATGCTGTAACAAAGAAAGACAGTTTTCCACTCCCTGTCATCGATGATGTACTTGGAACCATTTCAAAAGCCTCATTGTTTTCTTCATTGGACCAGAGTTAGGGATTTTGGCAAGTAAAAGTTCATGAGGCAGACAAACAAAAGACAGCATTTATGACATACAGTAGCGGACAAAAGTAAAGTAACAAGAAAAACGGACATAATTTTTTTCGCTATAACTTAAGAACGGGTAGAGCTATCGCTACGCGATTGCAAGCATTGGATTCAGCATGAAAAACTGTATATATCAATGAGTTTATAGCTACCTTGATAAACTGTATCGCGCGCAATAGGGTCGAGAGTGGAAAATACCAGTTTCTCATAGCGACAAAAGTAAAGTAACAAAACAAAAATATGCATAAAAAGCAACTTTGCACTGATTTTTGCGCAGGATAAATGCTATGCACTTAGACGAGACACGAAGCAAAACCGAGTAGAAAAGAAAAAATTGTGTTATTATATGAGACTTTACGAATATACCAAATATGCCGAATGGTACGCCATTGTCGAACGACTTAAAAGAAAAGATGGTAAATTGGTATAAAAATGATGGAAAGTCCTTCACAAAGATTGCCGAAATGCTGAATTATCATCGATCAGTCATCATGCACATCATCAAGCGCGCCATTAAACATGGAACCGTGGCAGTTATGGCTAAGAGCAGTCGACCGAAACAAACGACCCCACAACTTGATCGACTAATGGCCCGTATATCGAAGCAGAATCCGAGACTGACGGCCGGTGAGGTTAAAAGCGCGGTAGGAGGTCCAGAGATTAGCACCCGCACTTTCCAACGTCGATTGAATGAGGCGGGCCTGTTTGGACGTTGGCCATCGAGGAAGCCACTGGTATCACTGAAGAACCGCAAGTTGCATCTAGCCTTCGCCCACAAGCACATCAATTGGACACTGTCGCAGTGGAAAAAAGTATACTTCAGTGACAAATCGAAGCACAATATCTTCTCCAGTGATGGAATTATGTACATTCGACATCCAGTCAACAGCTGATACAACCCGAAGTATACTGTGCCAATGATCAAGCATGGTGGAGGCAATATCATGGTGTGGGGGGCTTTCTCCTTCACAGGCATGGGTCCCATTCACCGTATCGATGGTATAATGGATCGATTTGTTTATAGAGACATTTTGAACGATGTCATGTTACCATCTGCGCACCAACAGATGCCGAAGGATTTCATTTTCCAACAGGATAATGATCTGAAACACACTGCAACATTAGTGCATGGATGGTTCAAGACGAAAAAAATCAAAGTGCTCGACTGGCCCGCTCAATTCAATTCTATTTCTCAATTCATCTCTATTTTCATTATCGTTACTGTTATTGAAATTACCATTATTATAATTATTGTTATTTTTAGGAGGCGAAACACGCGTCGACTCGTGGTGCCCCATAATATAACAATTTGGGCTTCTATCTCGCCTTCTATTGCGCTCGTCGGAATTGAACCTGCTTCTGTTTGTTGTGACTGGAATACTTGTGCTTGGGTTATTGTTGTATGGAGCATTCATGCTTAATGTATTTAGTTGTTGTGCCAGTGTTAATACAGACGGATTTTGTGTAGCTAAACTTAGCATCGCCATAGCTGTAGGATTAAACTCAATGTTGTTTTGTTTCCCTCT
>JAQGBA010002104.1:0-10366 GCA_034698125.1 Prionchulus punctatus | reverse complement strand
TATGTAAGAAGTACAACATTGAAACAATCCAGCAATGGTGGAAACACCAGCCGGAAGCTGTAACGGAAAATGATGAAATAAAAATCCTGTGGGACTTCAGGACAGCATCAGGACCGACAATAAGATCCAAGCCAACAAACCAGATCTGGTAGTTGTGGACAAAGCGAACAAGAGCTTGCTCATAATTGATATCGCCTGCCCCCTAGATATCAACATAGGAAAGAAAGACCAAGAAAAGATCCTCAAATACCAAGAACTTAAGACTGAGCTTCACGCCTCTGGAAACTTAAAGGCAAAGTTGTACCAGGGCTCTCGGAGCAGTTACGAAAAACCATAGTAAATATGTACAATTCATACACGATGCCATCAGGACAGAAGATCTCCAGAAAGTGATCCTGCTAGGAACATCAAATCCTAAGAGAAGTACTATCCCTCCCTGACTCTAGGTAAAAGGCCGATGAATAGTGTAAAAATACCAGCCACCTAGATACAGGCTGTGGGAGTCCTTAGGACCAAAATTTTTATATAATAAATATAATATTTTCAAAATCGTAATTGTCACACGTGTTTTGAACAATGGCCTGGTTCACATAGCAGCTAGTTGAGTATTCAACATCAAATTATTATACCGCCAATTTGTTGTGGGAATACAATTTCCTTCAATCCTCCAAAAGCTTACTGTAATTCTTTCTCTGTCGAACTCAAATCACAAAATGTATAGTTATATTTCTTTATTGTATTTATTCTCGCTTCTAATTTCTAGAACATTGATGCATGTGAAGGTTCCCATTTTTCATGTTATTTTCTGCTACTTCTCTAATCTCCTCCAAGATCACACACATGCATTTAAACATTCCTGCCTTATTCAACCATACACAAATAATCTCTTAGCCTTCAGCAAAATACCAACTAACGAAATTAGTGATCCCACTTGAGGAAAATGGGAAATTCACAAAATTTGGAATTTCGGTCAGTAATAAAATTTTTAACAAAAGAAGGACAGTCGCCAGCTGATATTCACAAATGTTTAATAAATGTTTATGATAACTCAGCTCCGTTATAAAGTATGGTTAAAAAATGGGCTGCAGAATTCAAATGAGGACGGCTGTCCATTGAAGATGATCCACGGTCTGGACGTCCTCTAACTGCTGCCAATAATGTCATTTGCAAACGGGTCGAAAAATTAGTCGAGTCTAACCGCCATTTAAAGATCCTAGAGATAGCTCAGAAGTTGGCATTAGTTATGGAAGTGTTTCTAATATATTGCATGAAAATTTGGGTATGTCAAAAGTTTGTGTACGATGGGTACCAAGAATGCTTTCAGCTGCACAGAAGAGCACATGTGTTGAAATTTGTGAAGAATTGCTTAATCTTTTTAACAATAACAAAAGTGACTTTATCGAATGATTTGTCACTGGTGATGAAACCTGGATTCATTTTTAGGACCCAGAAACTAAACAAGAATCGATGCAATGGAAACACATTGACTCACCACATCCAAAAAAGTTCTGTACCTAACACCATCCACTGGTAAAGTGATGGCAACAATATTTTGAGACGTCAAAGGAATTGCGCACATTGACTACATGCCAAAACATAGTACATGCCACACATGCCTAACATGGACTACATGCCAAACCCCCATCTTGGTGAAAAACATAATTCTGATCAGGAAACATGTCGTTTAGTTCTTTTTTTGCTTTCTTTAGTATTTTTAAGTAACAGTTGCCATCAACTTTTGTTTTCGGATTAATAAACTGCAGTTTCATCTTTCCTTTTTGGCCAACTGCCGCCCAAACCATTAAATTTCTGGAAAATTGAGACCATTCTAAGATTAAATTTTCCTCAGGAACGTTTCATTTATGATTCTCTGTGCTGTAAACTCTGGCATTTTGTGTATTTACTGGAAGAGTATCGATGAGAAAGTTTTTCTCATCACTGAAAATGAAATTTTCGAGTCAGCATTTTCTTAGCTTCTTCAGTAAAACTTTTGCTCGTTCGAGCCGTTTAAATTTAACAAGATTGGTAAGTTTATGAGCAGGTACCTTCTTGTAACAGTATATTTCAGATTCTTTTAACATGCGGCAAACTGTTGGCTGAGAGACTTTTAAATGGATGCCAATTTTCCTTCGAGATAAATGAACATTTGGTTACCCAGGCGGACTCATCACTAAAGCCATGACTTTCTTGCTAATTTTTTGCATTTCTTTCGTTCTTCGTCGACCACTTTCTGCTTTCCTGTTACAAGTACCATTTATATGAACCCCATGGACAACGTTTTTAACGTTATTTAAGGACCATTCTGATTGATTGAAATATTTATGAATTTTCTTGTATCCATAAACCTGTTTCATCAATTTTTCAATGAAGGTTTGCAACTTCGGTGATATCTTCTCCATTTCTTCTTGAAATTCGTCGAAACTTTAGAAATTTGTTAATAATATTGCACACTACAATACATCCTAAGTTTAATCAAGTTCTGTTGAGTGTACAACAAACAGGCGGCATACCAAAAGGGGTAGAGATTTTATGAATCACCCTGTATTTCCATCGTGTTTGGAAAATGAAATATTAAAATGCTTCATGTTAATGATATTTTGTTGCTGGACTATTTTATTTTTGCCAATTCAGACGCAGCTCGTGATATGGCTAACTGAATGTGCAAACAGACAAATAGTTGTATATTCATATGACTTTATGTAGAAATATGTGGGTTTGTTTGTTTGTCATTGCAGAATCTTTCTAACTAGCGAATAATAATAGACAGTAATCGTTTTCAATTGCAATTGGAGCAAAATGGAATAGCTGTTTTTTAAGTTTTAATATGATTCATGTATGTATGTATTTATCATTCATGTATGTCAAGACATGTTTTAAAATTAATTATTTCATCTTCGACTCGTGTGATTCAAATTCAGTAAGTGGATTATCGATTAAGGTAGAAAGCTTACATGCTATGCGTAAAATTTTGTCATCTATCATGGGTAAAATACAATCTTTTCATGGTACTTCTCGTTTGATTATTACGGTATTATATTCTCGCTCGTCATTTCATCTGTTGAACACGTGTCACTTGATCCTTGGACTTTCTGTTCTAATAATATGTTGCACTATTTCGTCCAAGATATCAAGAATTTTGAACAAACTTAGAAAACAACATTCCCATAAAACAAACCCATGTTGTTAGTCCTGCATTGTTTTTTCTTAAACTTTTTGGCAAATTTGTCTCAGTCGCAGTCTTAAAACTTAATAAAAATTAAGAGAAAATCTTAATTATGACTTACTCTTAATCTAAAAATTAAGAAAATTAGTCTTAATTTAATATTAAGATTAAATATGAGATTGTTAATAAAGAATCATAATTTTTCTTAATTTTTCATATTGCCAATTTTTTTAAAAATATGTTATTTGCATTTTACTTTTTTAAACTGGAATTTTAAGAAGTAAAAAACCTCATATTTTCATAATTTTAATAACAATGCTCTATTATACTCTTTTTGTTGGATGCTGCAGTCCTACTGCTCATGATCTGGATTCAAAGAAGGACGAAGAAAACACAGCTGTGTGATCGTCGGCTTCTGACCCTGGATCCGATCCTCCATACATTGATTATGGGAAAGCTTACACCTCCAGAAGGTGGTGTAAGACCCAAGTAAACGAAAATTGCACGGAAGGCGCTCATGTATTGTAAACTACAAAGTCGTTGTTGTAAGCAAGAAGATTGAAAAAAGATTTGAACATATCCAATGAAAATGAAATTTGAAAAAATTTTCTATTCATCGATTTTTTCATTGTTGACATGAGCACACGCATTCGCAAGCATTTTCAGCGAGAGAGATCTGTTCATTTATTGCGGTAACAACATGTGTTTGTTTTCGGGAATGTCGTCTCTAAGTTTGTTAAAAATTCTTGACATCTCGGTCGAAATAGCACAAACTTATTATAGAATTAGACAGTCCAAGGTAAACATGTTCAACCAAAGAGTGAGAATAAGTACCACAATAATCAAGCGTGTAGTGCATGAAAACATTATATTATACTGCTGATAGACAAAAAACTTTGATGCATAGCAGATAAGTGTAACATTTGTAGCACATTCATTTCCCTTGTCGACAATCAACTTATTGAATTTGAATCACATGATGCTGAAGATGTATTAATAAATTTTAAAACAAGCTGTGCCTAATGCGACAAAGATAAAATTGTCCAGCAACAAAATGTCATTAACGTGAAGCATTTTAGCTTCATTTTCCAAACACGATGGAAATATATTAACTTGTTAATGGATGTTCCGCTTTTCGAAAGATGAGCAACATGCTGAGCGGCAATCAGTACAACAGAATACTTGCACAAGTAAAATCAGGCTCTGGTATGTTATTTGTTTCCAATGAAAATGACCTTTTTCTCAATTTGTAGTTTTTGTCTAATGCAGCATTTCTTTGTGAAAATTCTGAACAATTCAATCGCGTAGCCATTACTACTGAAAATCTTTTACAGTATTCACACCAAGTTGCTTCCAGGATAAAATACTTGTCAGATAAAAAAGTAATTTTAGTGTGATACATCCATTGTTGCTAAAAGCAGCGTTGTATTCGAATGATAATTTACCTCATATTAGAGTTGGTACTGGTACTGGTACTACAATGTAAAAATTGTTTTTGTAATGTAGGTTGTGCATTGAGATTTAGCGCTTCATAATATTTTACTGACAACAGATCAAGTTGTAAAAATTGCTGATTATGGGTTAGCATTTGATGAAACGAATCCGCCAGATATCAAGAATAATGAACAGTTGCCGTTGAAATGTTTGGCACCAGAATTGATGTCCTCGTATGACTTTTCTTCGCTTTCGGATGTGTAAATACAGTAGAAGTACCAACGTGCGCCGATAATTGATGAATTAATCTCATTACTTAAGGTGGTCTTTCGGTGTTGTTCTGTGGGAAATTTTTACACTCGGCCAAGAACCTTACGACTTATGAGCACGAGCCAGAAATATCCATACAAGCTTTCAAAGTATTTTTCAAAGCTGGCCTAAGGTTGGAAAAGCCGTCGTACGCCCATGACACTGTGTAAGATTACTCTATCAAAGGCTTCTTGGCACATATTTAACTTTTTCAATTAGAAATTGTTCAGATGCAACGTAATGAGTCGATGCTGGAGCTTGGAAAAACTGAACAGACCATCATTTGCTGAATGCAAAAGCATTATCGGGCGACTGTTATTCAAAAGTTTCCAATAGGCGCCAAATCTTTATTGGACATACTTTTCAATTGTCAACCACACGTCAACATAACAACGAATTCACAAGAAAGACGTCCACTTGCAATCGACTATGTCAGCAATTTAACTAGCAGTCCATTTAGTTCCATTTGTACAGAAACCCAGTTTTGAACTCATCAGTGTCGTAATTGGTATCTCCATAGTTTCTATTTGTTTTTATCTATTATTTACGTTCTTGTTGCAAGCTTTGTTCAATTACCACAGTAGCTTTGTTCAATTAATACGGTATACTTTTATCCCTGTGAAATAGCACCTCCTAGAAAATAACCTCCGAATTTGAACCATTCGTAATAAAATAACCCCCACTCCTCAAAAATCCTCTCTTTTTGAATATATACCGCTCGCTGTAACTGTAGCATCTTAAAAAATGCCCTTTTTGGCTGATACTTTTTGGAAGCCAAACATCTATGAAGACGATCAATAAAATTTGAAGAAAATTATTAAGTCGTGGTTTTGTGCGTAAATTCGTAAATTCTGTGAATCTGTCTTATGAAAACTTTATTTTCATACACTATTATTAGCAAGTTTTAATTTAAAAAAATTAACACCATCCTGTAAAATCACCCCCAGGGTCAAACCCATTCAAAATAAAATAATCCTGGTTATTAATTTATTTTTGAACATTATGGTGTTGTGAAGAAAAGGTATTTGTTATTTATTTACATTAAATAGCTTTTTTCAAAAAACAGTTCCTGATTTTGTGGCATTTAAGTGGAGTAATATAAGCAATCTAAAAGGAAGGTGTATTACTGGCAATGAGCATAAATTACAGTTCCCAATTTATCTTCTTCAAATAATACTATAGTATTCATTAAGATTAAGTTAGGTTTCGATTTTCAACCATGTCAATACTAAACATATCATTTGTCTGCATGCATTTGCACTTTGAGCAATGCGCTCTGCATCACGTTATATTGAAATATTAATTCGTGCATTTAGATTCATTTACTGAACAATAGTAATAATAGTATTTGCGAGAAGCCCATGCAAATATTTGTAAAAAGAATGAACTCCGGTTTTTCTTGGAGATTATAAAATAGTCAATTTTCTTTCCAGCGATGAGTCGGAAAAAATGCAAATAAGAATTGTACAAATAAAAAGCAAAAAATTTTTGAATCTATGCACATTGACTTTTGGAAGTTGAACTTAAAACTGCAAACAAGAGAATGCTAATGTTAGGTTCGATTTGACAGAGAAATTGCAAAGGTTCTTTGAAACGAGATACTACGACAGAGTCGAATCTGTTTTCTGAAACAATAGATATCATGGAGTATCGTGTGTTGATACCATTTGCATCATTTATTGTACCGCTGGTGTGCCAAAATATGGAAAAAAACATATTCAGCTTTAGGTCGACAGTCACATCAGGAAAAGAAGTGTATAAAAATTTAATTGCGGACGGAAATGTTTTTACAACATGTCCTGATGCCTGTAATATGACTGACTCCAAGGTAATAAATACTTTACTTTACCTTTTCGTAGTTCAGTTTATATTTATTGTTCGTACTCAAGGCAATTCAATATAAAAATAACCAATTTTTCCTTGCTCATGAATATGACAGTGGGTCACCAAGTTGTCGATGTGAAAGTTTTCAAACAATTCTACAACCAAACACTGGCGAAAAGAATTTGTCCGGTAAGAAATATTTTTATGTTTCAAATCTCTCTTTAAAATCAGGAAAACAATAAAAGTTTGTCACAGATCAAAACTATTAGTTACAGGCGTTAGAAGAATTTTTTCTTGAATAATATTCTATCAATGGTTCTTGCTAAAGTCTATTAACAATTGCAAACTCAAAAAGTATATCGTAAGAATAATTTTCATGTTCAGGGGAAAACTCACTTTTGAACCACTTACACTTTACAATACAGTCCAGTGAGCGAGCTAAAGACGTCCTAAACAAGTGATGGGCCATTTTCTAAAGTGTAGGTGGTTCAAAAGTGAGTTTTCCGCTGTATATGTAAATCATTCTTACAGCAAACTTTTTTAGTTTGCAATTGTGAATGGACTATAGAATGCAGGTTTACCATGAAAAATGATATGCAAATCAATTTCCACTGCTTTTTTCATTCAATACAGAACCACTATTGGAATCTGAATCTGAAGCCCGCTGAAAAAGTTGGAAACTTTTTTTGAAATGTGTAATTGCGCACACTAAGCACGGGAATGATAAAGTATATTACTTCAAAATTTTTGGCTTACTTTTTTGTTTTAAGTTGCTAAATGATAGCTAAATCACAATAAGTGTCAAGCATTTTATGGACACTGTATATGATATAAATTTACTCTTTTAGCATTTGATTCGAGTCGGTTGAAGTTCCATTTAAATATATTCCACTATACTCCTATTGGAACCTACTTCATCTGTGGCAATGTGACTTTTCAATTCTTCTATCAAATTTTGCACTCTGAAGAGAACTTCACTCTAAAAATCGACTCGAATTTTTTTGAAAACAAAAGCAAAATTTCTGAACACACGATTCCAGGAGAAATTATGAAAATAGAAATGAATTTCGTCCATATTCATTTGCCTTACGTCCGAATACATCTTCCAGTTGATTCGCTTGTTAATGGCTCTCTATTTGATGAAACATTTAAATTTGTGGGTGTGACAGACCGTGGTGTTTTTGATGTGGCTCAATGGGCTCGAATGCCCGACTGCCCGCCCGTGACTGGTCGTTTGTGGAAAAATGATCAAATGTATGCCATTTTTTGTTTCATAAAAGATGCTGATGCAGATCAATCGGATTTTGAACATTTTCAAAAACCGTGCTTGTTAAGCGAATCATGCAGGTGGAATTCAGCTTTTGGGAATGATATTGAAGTATTGAACAAGCCGGAAGAAACGCAATTTATTTGGACTGTAAAAGCTGAGAGAAGCTCAAATGCCTATCGTATAGTGTACAACAAAGTTATGTGCTACGAAACAGATTACTATCCAACAGTACTTGGATATGGTATGTTCAACAGCAGTTCACAAGTTTATGTCAGTCAAAATTTCGGTTTAACATGCTATTTTGATTATCATTACCTTCGCTTCGGGGGTTGGCAAGTGAATTTTAACAATGGCAGCGAGTTTGTATTTCGAAATGACGACAACGAAAGCTGGATCGTTGAAAATTACAATAATTTGGAAATACAACTCATGAGGTCGTCAAGTGATAAAATTGGTTTTTTCGATTATTCGACTTTAACCATTTCTGGTGTTACATCTGAAGACAGCGGCAACTACACTTGCATCCTTTATGGATTCAGCCCATCGAACATTATGCCTATTTTTCCCTCATTTACGTTAAATGCCCGTTTGCCTTGTCCACCACATTTCGAAAACGATTCTTCATTGTATATCGATGTCAAATCGAGCGAAACCTACTACTGGACTTGCGATGATTTCGATGGTGACCCAATACCATCTGTGCAGTGGTTCAATGAAAAGAATGAGAGTCTTCGCAATGGATCCATTTATAGGGATCATGAAATCTGGTCTACTGAATCTGGCATGCGGGTGAAAAGGTGCGAAATTAAAAACGACTTTGGTGCACAGTCGAAATATTTCTACCTATCAATCCAACAGATGGATCTGCCTACAGCAAATACAACTGTTTTCTTTACCATCATAATATTAATTTTGGTCATTGCCATTACAATTATTGTGACTTTAAAGTTACATGATAAGGTAATTAGGTAGATCTTATTCTCTGACTGAAACATTTAGAAGATCCTAATTTATTTGCAGAAGAAAATTAAAGAACTGCTTAACGATCTTAGCAAGTACAACAAAATGAACTTGCATCAAGCGAATCCAATATATTTTCAATACAGCAGCGACAGTGAAATCAAGGCTGAATTTATAAAACTACAAAAAAACCATCTGACCCGAACTCACGACATGCTAGGAATGGGCTATTTTGGCATTGTAGAAAAGGGAATACTGTTCGTTGAAGATCAAAATCGGCAGTTTGAGGTTGCTGTAAAGTCGCCTAAAGGTATTCAGTGGCTATTGTCCGGTTAACCTTGTCTAAATTTTGTAAAAATTCAAGCTTCGTTCAATTATAAATATCATCGTGCGCTAGCAGCCGAACTGATGGTAATGTCAGCCATTGGAAGTCACATCAATGTGTTGTCGATACTCGGGGCAATTGTCGATGGAATGCATAAAGAAGAATTTTTCGTCGTCTTCGAACTGTGGAGCAATGGATCTTTACAGGATTATTTGCAAAGAAGGCGAAATTTGTTTCTTGATTAGCTGATTAACGACGATTGCGAAATGGTACCAGTCGTGCCTATAGGTAGTCACTACAACAGAATATTTGATCAAGTAAATGTGATGATTTATTGGCAATGATTTCCAAAATCTTCATTATGTAATGTTGTTTTTTCTCTTTTTTTCAGTCACATTTCCTGTATAAAAACTCGGCCCAATGTAACATCAATTGCATTTCAACGGCCAATCTACTGCAGTATGCATACCAAGTCGCATCCGGAATGAAATATTTATCGGATAGAAAAGTAGTTGTGATTATCGCGCTTAAGAAGAAATGCAGATTAATAGCATACATGTAGGTTGTGCATTGAGATTTAGCTCTTCGCAATATTTTGCTAACCAGCGAGCAAGTTGTGAAAATCGCTGATTTCGGATTGGCATTCGACGAGTCAAATCCGCCGAACATAAAGAACAACGAGCAGTTGCCATTGAAATGTTTGGCTATAGAGTCAATGTGTTCCTATGAATTTTGTTCACTGTCCGACGTGTAAACGCAGAATTTTCAGTTTTTTAACTCAACGTTTTTTCTTCTCTTTACTTTAAGGTGGTCATTCGGTGTTGTTGTGTGGGAAAATTTTACCCTTGGCCAGGAACCATATGAAAACGAGCCTGAAATGTCTGTGCCAGCTTTCCAAGCTTTTTTCAGAGCTGGTCGACGATTACCGAAGCCGATATATACCCCTGATAATGTGTGAGATTACTTCTTTCACGCATTCGTCTTATCGAAGTTCAAATTAAGATGCCTTTTTTCGAAAATATTCCAGGTGGAATTTAATGAAGCGATGTTGGTTGCTGGAAAAACATGAAAGACCATCGTT
>JAQGBA010002103.1:0-10371 GCA_034698125.1 Prionchulus punctatus | reverse complement strand
TCAATGTGCCAAAGTGCGATTTAAGAAAACTTAATTAAAAAAATTACGACTGCAAAAACTAAGTAGGGTTCAAAGTAACCCCAGTTCAAAGTAGCCCCATCTTACCTTATGCTAAATTCGAAGGAACCAAAGATGCAAAAGATTGCAGTGACGTTTTGCCGGGAGTGTGACGTGGTCAGTTGGATTGAAAATGTTATTACTTCGAAATAAAATTAAAAGTCACCGAAACCGAAACTTGTTATTATTTGCATGTAATGGTAGCCGTATAAATCAAAAAATGAGCAATAAGTTGTTTTTTCACAGTTTCATGGAGTTATTACGAGGTCCGATCATGTGAGCTACATGTGACTTGAGGGGGAGGGGTGTGACGGGGTCTGAAAAATCTCTGGTGGTATGCCATTTGTTGTTAAAACAGCTGTTAAAAACAGCAACAACAGTTAAAACAAAAATAACACTACACTGTATGAAAGTTTCATGCAAATTGCTCAAAACCCAGGCTGAATATTTATGCTGTTTACTGTTTCAAAAAACTTTATTGTTTTAGCATTGTACAAAAATTCGGCCTTATACTTTCATTTTTTATCATCCATACTTTCAATATTGAATGACGTCAATCGAAATTTACAATTGTGATAAGAGGCTTTGATGTTATATCCATCAGCTTATTTATTCGAAAAGAAGAACAGTTAACATTTTTTTCAATTTAAACTCACATACAAACATTGCATATGTCGTTTCGCTTCCATACTGTGGTTCCGAATAACTTATAAAGTTCGCAATTATTAGTGAAGTTCAGTATCATAAGTTATGTTTTCTTGACTACGTTTTTATTTTTTTTTGTTTTTCATTGTAAAAAAAGGTAAAAAAAATTTAATTGGCTAGAATTTCTTTCGAATCAGTTGAAGGAATTTCTATTTGCCGTTTTCCAGCCAAAGCCAATTAGCTTAACAGTTGCTGAGCATCGTTATTAGCCGCTTTTTTCATTGTTGATTTCGTGTTCACGATTTATCTTTACAACAAGGGCTCGTCATTGGTTTGCTCGGACCACAGTCCAGTTATTTCGGTGAAATGGAAGACCATCGATGACGTCCCCCTTTTTTTCAATTTTTAGATTCCCTCCACCCACTAATGACGCTTTGTCTGAATAAGACCTCACTGTTTTTCAAATGAAAAAAATTAAACAAAGCGGCGCTCAAAGCATTTCTTAAAAGTTATCATGCGAATCTTGTTGCTCGTGGCTTTCATGTGCGGCACTATAGCTCTATTTTTTTCTTATAGTTTCTTTCTTTTTTGATCATCGCGGAAACGCTATAGGGAAATTTGTAATTACTATTTTCGCTCAGCCAACTATTTCATTGCTTTCATTCATATTTTGTCTTTGAACTGTAACTGCTCTTGATCATAATTTTGTTGTCATTAACATCACTTAGAATATTTTGCACTAACTTAAGACCCCAAAAATTTTTACCCGCTTTCGAATCAGACAAACAGTTTTGGAAGTAAAGTTTGCATCCGGTCCGTAGTTACGACTGAATATAATAAAATATCCTTCCGTTACCTCGTTGTTATGTGCTCGTCTTTATTCTCCTCAAAACAAATAGCACGTTAATCACTTTTCCTTACAAACATTCAGTCTATAGTTGGAGGACAGCAGAACATAGTTTTTTTTTCAAATGTTGAAGTGCGAAAGTACAAAATCACAAAATATGAGCACGAGGACACGTGCACGTTGAACCGTTTGAAAAAAAGAGTAGTTAATGAGCTGGGGTAAACCCAACAAAACCTAGACGTTAGGTGTAAAGTTTTTATGGTGTGGAATGTTTTGAGTGATAGTTCTCATTGAGTAACTCAAAAGTGTAAAGTTATGCTTACACCAATTTTAGCAGGATACCTTCTTTATCAAACAAAGTCTAAGTCATTACTATTTTGTTTATATTTACTGGCCAAAATAACAATATGAAAAATAATGAATATCGAAATTTGCTCGACAGTAGCATGAAATCTTACAAAACAATGCTTGAAGGAACCATCGATTTCACTGAACACTGCAGGTGCATCTGCTATTTCAGTATACGATAGAAAACGTGGATAAGATTGGCGAGCGAGAAAAAAACTGAAGAAATTCACCAATAAGCAAAAAAAAATATTTAAATGAAAAATTTTGGAAGGAGAAAAGATAGGTGAAAAACATTAACCTGAACATATCGCAAGCAAGATGATGACAGAAGAAAAAGATGGCATCATATTGTTTCCTCCACCAGATTATTTGACTTGTCAGCAAATTATGAACTATCGGAGTCGCCTTGCTTCAATACAATCCTCGCCAACAGACATAAATGCTGATGAGAAGGAAAAAATATCCAAAAATTATTGGGATACAATTGAGAGTATTATTAAAATTGTGAGAAAAAAGGCCACTGATATTTGCACAAAAGAAGATGAAAAAATCTTCAGTGGTTCTGTTCATATCGAAAATACAAATGCGGACCCTGGGAGCACTGAAACATCTGTAAAACTTAGCAAAGATGAAAAACCAGAAGCGTCCAAAGGATACAGTGTCATTAAAAAGCAATTTAAAGCAAATAGAGCGGAAAGCGAAAGGAAGAAAATCTAAAAACTGCTAAAATGCACAGCGATGATGATGATGATGTTGGATGCACAAAATCTTCGAAAAACAGAAATGCCAAGGATGAAAAGCAGGCAATTCTTTTGCCGAATTTGCAGGGAGGTTTGGTGTTTACCAAGCGAATAAACGGAAGAAGAAATTCGCGGAAACACTGACAAGATGTAAAATGTCAAATGAAATTTCTGTCTTGTACGATTCACTGAACAATGTTTCATTTTTGAAAGCGTCAGCAGCTGGATGGAATTTGGCACATAGATTGAGGCTGCTTGTGGGTCTCTCTATTCCAAAAAATACAAAATTTGAAGCTATTGTAAAGTTATGGAAATCATCACATGTTGAAATGTTTCGCAATCAAAAAGATAATGCCTGTATTTTGAAATTATTCAATTTAGGGTTGAAAGAGGCTATGGAATTAGGCTTCATTGATTTACACAAGGTGATAGAAAAATGCAGAGAAGAAAGTAATAAGCAAATCGCGAAAGTTTGCAGGAGCACACCCAATAGACACAAGGATAGAGAAAAAGTGCTTATTGAAAAAAATTACAGTTTCTAAAGTTACAAAAATGAAATATCTCGCAGAGAAGCCCACTTGCGAGAGGAACATCATGTGAAGAAAAAGAAGAATTATGAAGAAACGGTTCTACCCATCGGCCTTCCTGTATAAACATTTTTTCGATATTTGCTATTTGGCACAAAACAACAAGCTACAAGACATATTGATCATTGTGTATTACTTATTATTCATGGAAGAGATCGCCACACATCACAGTGAACATCCAAATATCAACACACATCACTTTAATCAGCACACTGTGCATGTTCTGCATGAGTCAGAGACATGAAAAGGTACACAGTTACATGTGAAATTTAATTCTATACAATATTGTAGTTGAATACTTATCCATAGTGTTAATATCTACCTTCCTACAATCGAATTTTTATGGATCTGTTCAAATGACAGACTTTTGACCACCATAGTTTTTTCAATTTGCGACAAGACCCATCATGATACAAGAAAGATTTTTATATGAAACGATAGGCCTAGGTTCCCTCTACAAGAATCAGCAAAAAAATCTACTGGCAAATGCAATCTGTAGATACGGTTGGCGGTAAAGTAAACAAATTTCCAAATTTCCAATTTCATTTTTTGGACATATTTCTGTGTAACAGACGATCGATTGCACCAAACATGAAAATCTTTTAGGATAGCATGTAGGATAATATGATACATATATTTATCAAATTTCATCCCGTTTGGATTCACCAGTACTGAGATATAGCAATTTGATTTTTTTTTCATTAAAATTTGTGCAAATCTGAATATGGTTTTATTAAAATCTAAATATAACACGAAGTAATGGGTTTCATATAAAATGACTGCCATTTTCAGACTCAGGAATCAATTGTCTATCACGGTGTAAAGTATGAAACTTTTATAATTTTTCAACATTTCTCAAAGTGTACCCTTTTCTCATAAAGTGGCTCTTAAGACACGTTTTTTGTAAGATTGGACGTTTGCCAGTATAGGGCTGCTTAGGACTAGAGCTGCTATCGTTATCAGTTTTTTAATTTAGTGTTATTTATTGTTAGTTAACGATTCTGGCTTCAAGTATCATTTCGTTAGTTGTTAACGACGGCAGGTTTTAGTCAGTATCATTTATCATTAATGATAAAAGATACTAAATTTTAAAATAACGATACTCAAATGTCGTTATTTTTTCAACTTTTTGAACTTTCTAGTTTTAGGACAAAATACGCGTTTTGGCTGCTAAACGCGAGTGTGCCGCTTAAAATTTATCATTT
This sequence comes from Prionchulus punctatus, assembly GCA_034698125.1. Taxonomy (NCBI): domain Eukaryota; kingdom Metazoa; phylum Nematoda; class Enoplea; order Mononchida; family Mononchidae; genus Prionchulus; species Prionchulus punctatus. The sequence continues at coordinate 5,942 of JAQGBA010002103.1, read as the reverse complement.
TTCATCAACCAACATGCTAACGCAGGACTATCCAAAAGGCCAAACAAAGAAATCTAAAACAAAACAAACAAAAGAAAGAAAAAAAATTAAAACAAATATCTATCACTCAAAAACGCGGCTGTTAATTCTCGCCAAGATTTCTCCTTCCAGATTCACGTTTGATAAGCTCGCGCATCTCACATTAACGCAAAGGTTAGCATGAGAGAAGATCCTTTCCACCGACGCCGACGTCGCCGGCACAGCGAGGATATCCAGCGCTACCGGTCGCAGAATATATACTCTGTACTGTTTATCCAGAATTGCACAAGATCTCTCTTGTTCTGCTCAGCAACAGTACCACGATTATACAGAAATAAATCGATCTCTCTCTTTGCCTCTGGGCGATCATCATCAAGAGCCGGCAGATTAGTTGTTGTTGCCACGCGCTGCATCACTCGAGTGAAAGCATTGCCACCTCCATACCGTACAATTTCTGGCAGAGGTGCGTGTCCGTCTGATTGCTCCGGTCGCTGTTCTCCTCGCGCCTCATTTCTCTAAAAATGACAGAAACCATAATATTTCTCCAAACAAGATGCAATATACAGTGAAGCCTTACCGAAACGAAAGACAATCGCTTGAGTTCGTCGATAGCGGACGTCTTTAGGCGTCTACACTCGTGCAAATCGAGCACTCTCGACAGAGCCGGATCGATCAATGTCGCTATTGCGTACAAAGAATTGTAATGATCGCTGTTAACATCAATAACGAACTTGAACCTGTAGTTCATCTCCGTTTTCAATTTTGCAACTGCTTGTAAGACTTCCGGTCTCCCGTTTGCGTTCGTCAAGTTCTTAAATAAACATAGGATCGTCCTAGTCATTATCAAGAATCCAAATATATTTAAACTGAATGATGAATAATATTTAAAGATTAATGTGTATTACCTCTTCGAGAGCGCTGTCAATTTCTAATAATGCTGGAATTACTGTGCTGAGAGTAGCATATTTTTCGCCCACCAGTGCAGTCACGTACTGAGCGAACGGTTGTAGTAAATCTCTGTACATCTTAACCTGTAAATAAAGCGCTACATTTTATCTATTAGTAACAGCATGTTATATGCGCAATTTAAATTAGCCAATATCGCTTACCTGTCGCCAGCTCGCTGCATTCAAATTCACGTCTCTCATTGTTCCCCACAAATTCTTTGACTGTTTCTTTAAGCTAGCACAAACGACTGAGGGCGAAATAACAGTAAACCCACCTGTGAGGCGGTGTAGCATTTTACCCCGTTTATTGAAAAACTCTGCAGCTGCACCTGGAAAGTAAAACCCAATAAAAATTTAGCAGAAGAATAAATATTATGTCAAGCAGCGAAATAAACAATGCTTACTTGTTGCCTTAACGAACAAATAAGAGCAAATGCTTTTCGTTTTATTTCACAAAGAAAATCGTCTTTTTCAACCATTTTGCGTAAAACGCATCAGATTGAGTGATCAACACAACCCATGCCCTTACAATAGTTAAACTGATGGTGTTGAAGGAGGGAGCTAAACTTGTCTCACCAATCACAATGCAGCATTCCATAAAAGTAGGGTGGTAGACATTAATTGATATATTTGTCAACGTCTGTACAACTAAAAGCGTTACCATTAATTGCCCTTTTCAATTGCAAAAATGTACAATTCATTCATATAATTAAAGATACAGTATACATCATTGTTTTTCTGTTCACAATGACCACTGTCAACAAATCGCAAAAAGTTCTCAATGAATTATCTCTAGAAAAGCGGGTTGAACTTCTAAAATTTCTAGAAGCTGAAACACTGAGTGAAACGCTGCTGCTAAATTTAATGTATCGAAGGGAACTGGCTCAAACATTAAAAAAAGAAAGAAAGAATATCATCATATGTTCGAACAAGACATTTTCGCTAATGACAGGAAACGAAAAATGAGAAAAACGGATAATGAGAAAATTAACTGGCTAACATGGTCCTGGTTTACATGGGCTCGTTCTATGGGATTACCAGTTTCTGGGCCCGTGATACAAGCTGCCGCTTTAAAATTTGCAACCAAAACTGATTCCACAGATTTGCTTCAATGCATTTGCTGCATTTGCTTTCATGCTTCAAATGGCTGGCTTGAAAGTTTCAAAAAAGTATGTAGCATCAAACAAAATGTTATATCAGGTGAATCGGCTAACGTAGACAAAACTTTGGTGTACGATTTTGTTAAACGCCTTCCTGAAATATGCAAGAGTTACTCAGATATTTTCAGTGCTGACGAGATGGGACTAATTTTTCGGGCTTTACCTACCAAAACGTTGGCTTTCACAGGTGACAGCTGTAAAGGGGGAAAAATGGCCAAGGAGTTAGTAGTTGATTTTAGTTTCATTAGGAGCTAGTGCTATTGGAGAAAAACTAAAACCCCTTGTCTTTGGTAAATCAGCTAAACCAGGGTGCTTCCATGGTGTTAATATTAATAAGCTACCAGTTTTATGGCATTCCAATAAGAAAGCATGACTGACATCCGAAATTTAATTGACTGGATTCAAACATAAAACTGTTCATTTTGTAGTAAAAAACGTAAAGTTTTGCTTTTTGTGCCCATTCGACCCTGATGTTCAGCTTCAAACATCATGCTTAAATTTTTGCCTCCCAACACAACCTCTCTTTTACAACCAATGGATCATGTAGTGATTAAAAGCTTTAAGTCTGTAATATAACTTAAACTCAACTCAAGTTTGCATAATTTAGATGTCCTCGAGATGAGGAATCGACCAGTGAAATCCGTTTAAAAGTCCAACAAATAGTCGTTGAGATATCAACAATTTTGTAAATGAAAATTTTTATGCAAATTTCGTTTGTCATAAGTGGTTAAAAATTATGCAAATTTTGTGCAATTTTCTTCAAAGTCGATTATCTCGATGAATATTCGCAGGATCTGAAAACGGTTTTCACTGTTCGATTCGCCATCTTCGGCTTGTGTAAAATTTTGCATATTTCATGTCAATAATTTAAACACTTTTTCCGCCCATTTAAAAATAATGCAGGTATTTTGAAAATCGTTTCAAAAATATATATTCTAGGTCCAATTAAGCTCGGGAAATCGATTGGTGATATCCATTTTAGGCTGCGACGAATAATCGTCGAGAAAAAGCGGAATAACATGTTTAAAATGCATATTTTGAAGTCCCGCCCATTTTTAGATTTTAATTTTAAAATATAAGTACCCGATGCAGTTTAATGCGTGGAATCGATTGCCGTTGTCTATTTTTGGCTACGACCGATTTTCGTTGAGATATATTGTTAAAATCGATCAAAATTTGGATTTTTATGTTCCTTCTAAATTTAAATTATTAAATTACAAATATACAATCTAGATCAAGTTTTGGACGGGGAATGGATTGTCGTTATCCGCTTTAGGCTACGGTCGATATTCGTTGAGAAATTTCATTATAATCATTGCAAATTGTTCATTTTGAACACCCACCAAATTTTCAAATTTGAACCTGAAAATATTTGTACTTGATCAAATTAAGGTCGTAGAAGCTAATGGTGAAGTCCTTTTTTTGAAACGATAGAAAATCGTTTGAATCAGAGGTTTTAAAACCTCAAGTCATATATTTTTTTAGAACTATGTACTTGCTTTTAAAAATTTCTCTCTTGACATATATTGTAGATTCTAATTTCTTGTTGGATGGAGAGCATCATAACCAAATAAGGATATTTTGTCATGAGTTGCCAAAGAGTGTGTATTTTTTCTTCAGAGGCAAGCGCAAAGTGGAAGCCCCATGTGATGCACATTTACTGCGCATATCGTGTGCTCTTTCAAAAAAAGGTCTACATGTGTAAATTTAGATAAAGATTTTTTAAATGCTTTCCAAGTAAAGGATTCATACTTCAAACATCTGACCCCGACTAAAATATTAGACTTCAAAGTTGGTTCTTCGAACATATACACAAATTGTGTACACAAAACTTTTATCTCCAAATTCACCAACTCACCTTAAAGTTAGAGCAGTTTTTTGATGCTTCATAACCATTATATGGGCGTTGCGCCTGCTTCCACCTCCACTTTTGTCTTTTTGTGAAGAATGGAGCAGATGAAGAGCATGATCTTTACTTATACCTTAGCCTTTTTCTGTTTTTCTGCCCATTTAGTCCTATTTTGCGACAGCTACACGATTACGGTTGACCGAGGTAATCGAGGAGAAATCATTTATTTTATCGAGTCCAAATGCCCTTATATGTACAATAACTTTTTACTACACACTAATGACGATTACATCAAGTCGATTGCTCAACTTTGCCAACGGCAATACAATTTGGCATTAAAATTTCGACCGAACAACGATCCAAAAGGTTTTGATAAAAATGAATTGGCCAACGTTTTGCAAGATCATTGCGATATTACCATTGGAAGGAGCGTCTCAAACAAAAAAATGGTAGGGCATTTAGAAAAATGCCTTAAAAAGCGTCCTTCCTATCAATCAGCGACGAAACGATCGGCGAAACCCGCCGAAATTTCGAGCGAAGAATTGGCCAAAATCGTGTTTCGTGTTCCAAATCGTGTTCGAAAAATGTTTGACCATATTGAGCTATAACGATAACGGGTACTTGATCATCTTAGCCATCATGACAGACCCAAATGTCTGTTATGTTCTGAAGCTCCTATGGCGATCACATAGTCTCGGTATTGGTAATGTTTCAAAAATGCTTATCCTTGGTTGGCGATTGTTGTTAGGCGAACTTTATCTGATTTCGATGATTTATCAATTCCCTAGCATTCTCGTTGGATGGCGCGAATTATTATTTTACACATTGCCAACTGATTATTTGATTAATATTTTTGGCAGTACATTTTATCTTTTGATTTCCTATCTTATTCTGTGGTTTCTTCATGTGCATTTTATATTTATAAACATAAATATTATGGGTTTATGTGTATTTGAACTATGACATTTTGAAAGTTGTGTAAAAACATAAGTGCCACCCTGTATTAAAAATGTTTTTAAAGGGGAACTCTGGCCTCCTACCAAGTTGGTCTCAAATGATAGAGAATTGTTTGAAAATGAAAGTACTGGGTACTTTACACCCATGTATGAATCCACTTTACACGATAATTTTACTAAGGACGAAAGACCTTTTGTTGCTTCGGTGCGCAGGTACAAGTGCGTCGACTGCAAAGCTTGCAGACATTTCCGTGTGCCGCGAAAAATTACGTGTTTTGAGTTTTGTGAACGGAAATCAAATTAAAAACAGCGCTTTTCGACTTTTTCCTCAGAAATAATAGCCGAAATTAATTTTAAGCGTTAAAAAATTGCATGCATAACGGCATTTAACATCGAAAACTGAAAAATCTGCAATTATTCTTCATTGCAATCATTCTTCAGATGAAGATGAGCTTTACGAGGATTTCAGATTTGTCCTACGATTTCGATCCTAGCTTGGATCAAGCTGAAAAATTATCGAAACGTTTTAAAAGCAGCAACAGCGTAACATTAGGAGCACTTACTGAGTATGCAATGACCATTTTTTTGTATTGTTGGTAGTTTTATAGATGGAGTTATGTTTTTATTTTTAGTTTTAACAAAGTTCTTAATTGTCAGTTGGCTAGCAATCGTTTAGAAGCCAACAGCAGTGCAAGGCAGCCACGCTATTGTGTCTGTGGGGGGACCTGTCAACTAATGCCAACGATTCGCAAGAACTTTTGCTGCAAGGAAATCGCTGATCAGTCAACTCTAATGGTAAAAATTGCAGCAAAATCGTCCGCACTGTCTTGCATATCGGAAAATGAAACCTTCAAAATAATCTGCACAAATCCAACAGTATTTATTGCGTTCTGTTAATAAAATTTTGCTTCTGATAATTTTGTTTCAATTGTAAAAATTGTTCTTTCAAGATAGTCGGCATAAATGCTGAACAATATGCAGCATATAAAGGTTATCCATATGTTCAGCCAGC
>JAQGBA010002102.1:0-10375 GCA_034698125.1 Prionchulus punctatus | reverse complement strand
AATCCAAATCCAAATCCATTTGGATTTGGATTTTTTTGGATTTGGATTTGGATTTGGAGTCCAATGTCTGACCTGGCAACGAGGACATATAATGTGAAACCAGTAGCGATTGCGCTAACGACAAGTAAGAACCAACATTTGAAATGATTGTGAATTCTTTCTGTAACTTCTTCCGCGATTTGTCGCGCATGTGGAGCGTGATGAGCGCCAGCGCCGATCTCATAAAGTAGAAAAAACATCAGAGGTAAATAGTCCACAGCACCGTTGTATGTGAATGCGTGAACCCAGAGGTAAGCAGGATACAGAGATAAGCCTGAAATTGGTACGATTAGAATTTAAAAAAAGAGTTAGATAAATTAGAATTCGACAAAATTATAATTTGCACTGAGTTTACTTTTCATTTCTTCGCGCGTGCAATTGTAATATTCTCCTTGAAAATCACCCATTATCGATTCAATTGTTTCGGAGATGTGAACAAGAATTGTTTTGATAAATATCATCAGCAAAGCTGTTAAAGTGCACAACGTGAACTCTTTTTTTAGTGTAACTCTGCGATTATGTCCCGGTAGATCGTATTTTATAATGAATAGTGATAAACGACAACAAAGAATGATCTTGGCAAATGAATAAATCAAATCGCTGATTAATTTGAATAATCTGCCTGCACAAAACGGCATAAGTTAATTTGCACATAATACAAAAATCCTTACTGTTGGGTGTAACCTTCCTACCCAGTATTGACTTTTTCCATAACCCCAAAGGGGTTGTACATAAATGATATCATGCAAGGGGGGTTGAGAAAAGGGACGTCATTTAGTGTAAAGTGTGAGTGTGAAGTGAGCTAAAAGTGTAAACTGTAACGTGAAATGTAGTATTAATAGAAGAAATATCTAAGTATAGTTGGCACACTCAAAAATGTGCCCTCTGATGTGTTCAAGGTTCGATGTCTCGATCAATATTGAATATTTCTCACTGATATTTTAGTATGTTATATTCAGAATATAACAAAAACTTCTGAAATCGGTTTCATATTGATTGAAAAATCAATATAAATGCACAGTGTAAAGTGCGCCAACTATAATAACTTGTCAGGTCATAATTCCTAACGTGAATTTTTAAATTGAGAAGAGTTAAATTTTGGCAAATTTTTCCTCCAAAAAGGGGGTGGGGATTCTGCCGAAAGATGTCATACTATGGGGGGAATCCGAGTAAAAATAACATACATGACACTGGGGAGGGGAGGGGTATCAGAATTTTGCATGATGTCATTTATGTACAGCCCAAACAGTAAATTTACCTTCATGATGATCTGATATTGCGATTAGACGATCACATAGTTCGTCCTTGTAAATTATAATTTCGAAAATTGATAAGGTAAGGTACATCAATGCTGTGCCAAATCCATACAACCAACAAAGTACTGCCGTCGAATCGGGTATTATGGGCGAGTTAAGTTCTTGGTGACCTTCGATATCGCGTTGATCATTGTTGTCGCCGAGACAGTGAAACAGTGTTCCTCCACAAAAAGACATGTATAATGATACAAAACACACGATACTTATTCCGATCTGTAAACATCTCTCATACAGTTCGTTATCGGGAAAAACAATGCTCGGCACATCGATGTAAATTAGCAACGGAAAGCTAATTATTGATAATGTCATAAAAATTGGTTTCCACAAACGGGCAATCAGCTTCCTCTGCACACTACACCAAGAATCGTTCGACGATATTTCACCTAACAATATCGAACCTCAGCCTAATAGTACTGCGATGCAAATATCCTTCATCCCAAAATGCGTACGACAGTGGACAAAATCGACTTCTACATTGACTGTCTGTAGATTTGTAACGTTCTATTATATTGAAGGCGATAGTGTGTAGGAGTGTAGGAAATTCCACACGAAGAGATAAAATGAACACAAAAAAAGGACGCTAAGTTTACGAAGTATTTTATGATTCATGTTGCGTTTGCATAATTGCTAAGCTAGCGTAGCATACACATTTTTTTAAATATCAGATAAAAGAATCGGTTTTTACTGAAATCACAAAATTTTCTGTTTGCATTGCTCATATTTTTTAAAAGTAATTCTGAATCAACCATGGAGCGTCTTGAGCTTGGTCCCATAGTTAGCGATTATGCTAACTAACAATAGCTAACTGCAGTCATTGACCAAAGACTGCAAATAGGAGGAAAGTAAAAATGATATGGTGCATTTCTAATGGTAACGCTGTAGTGTCGTCCGATTACTGCATCGGGGAAATTGTATTGTGAACATAGTATTTTGTCGCGAAGACAAGTTTTTTATATGCGTAATCCGCTAAATAACAACAGTAATCTTTTCTCAAAACCATGGAGATTTTCAATTTTGTCTTCCAGTTTTGCATTTTTAAATCACTATTCTCTCCATGAATTTAGTTTTTAAAATCAAATACAGTTGGGACGGGTAGTATTTTTGGAGGGGGGGGGGAGGAGTGTCAGAAAATTTGACCATTGCCAAAGTTCATTTTTCAAACAACTGAAACCTAATTTTCCGAACAAGACTCGTTAGAAAGTCGAACAATCCTTCCATAAACAAATTACAATAATTCTTCAAATATTGCGAAGAGGCGAAAGGGATAAAACTAAAAAAACGACCTAGGGGTATTAGGTTGGTTTTTAGTCTAATCCGTAATTTTAATAATTATGGTCGAAACAAAAAGCATTTGTTTGTAACACAGGTGACAGCTGTTGTATTTGTAAAAACAACAAACGTCTCTTCTCAGACATAAAAGTCAGGGACAAGATGTTTCGCATTCATCATGTTTTTTTGCATGGTGGTATCCATCTGTTTATGAACCTCTTATCAGTAAACTTTCTTATTACATCAAACAAATAAGCTCGCTTGATATTAAACTTAGCAATCGACTTTACGCCGCCTTGCAAACTTGCTAAAAATCGTCATCATATTGAAGTACCTTTTGTCGTGCATGAGCAAAGGGGTCAAGTAAAGGTTCATGAAGCCTATACTATAGTTAATGTACCGGAAGTATAGTTGATATACTAGCAACTATAGACGAGTGGTCGATGATTTTTTTGTATATAATTTGCAGACTGAACGAAGCGTCTTGCGTTCAATATTGCCTTGGATCAGTGGTTGCATGCACCAAATGTGCTGGCCAAATATACGCATGCGTCGAAAACGGCGACTGCATGGACGACGGTTCCGAATCATGCGTCACTTGCGCCACAGGAGCCTCAGGCCAATGCTTGAACTGTGTGGGCGACCTGTACCAATGCATCAAAGACTGTACTCACATAACGAAGTCTGAAATAATTTGTTTTTCTTAACCGTTTATCATTATGACGTAATCAGTAAAAATATAATTTCATTTTTTTTTGAAAATCAACAAATTTATATTGCCCTACAGTTAATTGCTTATCAGCAAAACGCGACAAAATTGTAAACTAGTTTCGTCATCGACAAACCTAAACTCGAAATGGTTTACCAGGTCAAAAACAAACAATTTTGATATAGTCGCCTGATTTGTTACGGGAAAAACAAACTTTATCGATGTCCAGTGGACAAGATTTTACTATGTATATTAAGAACAATGATTTTAAAATCGTACGATTAAAACAAAATAATAGTCTGGTAAAATTAATTAATATGTACAGGGTGTGACATAATGATTCACCCCCTCACAATAGGTACTTCCAAAGGAGTTTCGTTAATTTCGAAAGCGCCATCTTGTAGAGAATTCAATTCTGCGTTCAGTGATACTTTATTTGTCAAAAAATTTCAAGCGGTTCATTTATTATAATCAAAATTCTCAAAGCTACTCGAAATTTCAAAACTGTATGCAAAAATTTTAAGGATTTTGGTTTGTTCTAACGCATTGGCTTTAGCTTCTGGTAAAATTTTTTCATTTTTTTGCTTATTTAGTTATTCTAAATTAATACTGATATACTTTTGAAAGCTTTGTGTGGTACTGCATTATTTTCAACAAACGCTAGAGACAATTTTTATGCCGACAAAAACTTGAGACAATTACAAAATACGAAAGCAAAATTATAAAAAAGCGACTTTGCGAACTTTCATATTTGAAAAATCTTTGATCATTTCAGAATAATCGACACTTTTCACGATTTCTCTTTCGACTGCGATCAAGGCCAAACTATTTAGACGCTCTTGACTCATCGATGATCGCAAATGAGTTTTAATTCATTTCAATCTCGAGAAACTTCGTTCTCCAGAAGCTACAGTACCTTGCATCGTTAGTAAAATGCGTAGTGCCATCGAAACGTTTGGAAACGTTGTCGCAGCACTCCTCTTTGAGAAGAGCCTGTGACTAACCGCCGCGTGAGGCTGTACGGCTGCAAGTATTGTTTACCGACAGTCGCGGCTTAACAGCACAACTTGGCGTGTCTTAAGGTAGCGAGGCTGCTGTGGTGTTCCGAACAAGGTTGCTTGATGCTACGATTTTTATTAAGCAAAAGCCAACCAACGATCCCGAAACGAGCACGACCAACGAGCAGAGTGTTTCCAAACATACACTGAATAAGCTAACAATTGTATTCTATTTTATAGGCAGAAAGTGCATCAATGAGTGGGAAAATGGTTTGGAAGAAAGATGAAAAGGTTATGATTTTGTTTATGAAATTGGATATTGAGAAAGTGATGATTATTAGAAATGAGAAATTATGTTTTGGAAATAGAATTTGTTGTGGGAAATATATTGAAAGGTGAATGACTTAGAAAATCACTCGCGTCACAACGTGTCGCTCAAACCGTTTGTGTAAATAAATTTTAAAGCGTCTAACGCATCATTTTCTTGCACAAGATGAACGTGTTTGTAACTTGTTGAAAAGATCGTTGGGATCGATATCGGCCGATCCGTCGCCATCCTTTCCAAATTCTTCTAAAGAATCTGCTTGTGCAATTTGCAATTCAGCAAAAATTGTTGTTGGAAGTTTGTGGTCATAAAAGGGGCGAAATTACCATAGCAAACACTTTTTATTGCTAATAAACTGTTAACTTTAGGCTTCAGTTAGCCTGTAATGCACAACAACGAACGCCTAACAAATCGGTTGCAGATGAATGCACAAGAATAGTGGGAAATGGCATTCTCAATAGCACGTTGAGCCTGCGTTGTTTGAAATTCCCGCTCGTGTCCGCTCAGCCAGCAGACAATTTTTACAGATTCCTATTGCAAATTCAAATAATAGCACGCATTTTTTGCATAATTAATTAAGTGACCTAGTGGACTTTAAATCCCGTCCTTCCCTTAGTCTAAATCCAAAATTTCACACTTATGTCATCAATGGTTACTTAGCTAGGGTGCACCAAACTTGATACTTATTAGTGAAACACCCTGTATATATCCTAGTGTAAAAATGGTCGCTTACTTTTTATTCAAACGACTTTTGTTGAAAAAGATACGATAACAATTCTTGACGAAGAAAAATAATATTTTAATATTTTTTAAAAATTATGAAGGCCGAAACTGTAGGCAACTTGCAGAAAATACATTTTACAAGCAAATGACGAAACTCCCCCATTTTGAGTGATGTTTGTGTAATGTTTTTCAAAGCGTTTTTCAGCTAGAGGCCTCCACAAAAGTGTTTCATGTTGCGCCAAGCTACATCGTATGCAAAAGCAAAAGCCACTTCTATCAAGTATGCATAAAAAACGTCTGCGAGGCAGCTGCTGGAGATGTGTGTAAATGCGAAAGGGCCACCATGATGCTTACTTACATAATTTTTGCTAAACTGCTTATCAACATTTTTTTACCCACACAGTAAAAATTTTTTTACATATTGGTGGCGGCCACTTGCAAGTGGCCGCCCTAGCCGACCGCCTAGGTCGCCTACCCCTAACGCCGCCCCTGGTTCCACATAGAGCGATGAGCGAGAATTATTCATCAAAAAATATGCGGCGCTAAATTCAGCAACTGTTTGATGCGCAAAAACCAAATATTCCAGTTTGCTATGCGATAAAATCAATCCAACATTTTTTGCAATAAACATAAATTCTTTTGAAATATTTGGTTGTTCAACATCGACGTTTCTTAGGAAAAAAAAATTTTCTGAGCTACTTGTTCCAGGTTCATTGTTGCCGAACTGTATATATTTTGATCTAAATTATGATATCGGCTAATAGTGAAGTCGATGAAATGTTTTATCATGTTGCAGATGTTGCTACAGCTGATTGTGCTTTTACTAGTCGTTAAGCAAAAGATTGTACTGAACAGTGGCACAACTAAGATCGACAGTAAATCTCGCTTAATATTTTCGATATCAATCGAAAATTTGTCGAGTTGTTGCTTCAGACCAACTTCAGTAAAACCTTTCAACTCAATGTAAAGTTTTCTGTTTTCGACTGCATCGAGTTCGTTGAGCTTTTTACATGGTCTCGAAGTAACGACAACGCGCGCTAGATTGAAACCTTTACCGAGAATTAAATCATTGACTTCTTTGCAAAAGTTGTATTGCAGTTCATCCAAGCCGTCGGATATAAATAGGCATCTTTCCAAGTTTTCACCATCATCTAACCACTCGCCGACTGATTTCAAATCTTTACATAGAAAGATTTTTGCTAATAAATTTTCGAGCGAAATTGCATTCTGTTCATTCACTTCGCCGAGGCGAAAAAGAAAAAAAAATGAAAACGTTTCCGACCAATTTCCGTCACTATTAACCCATTGACGAGCCATCTTGTGCACGAACATCGATTTGCTGTAGCCAACATCGGCTTTTATAATGAATCCTTTGTAGCCAGTCGAAAAAATATTGTCGAAATTCGTCAATGTAGTTTTGACATGGCGATGTTTTTCGTTGCTGATTACAATATTTTTATTGTAAAAACTGTCCATATTTAAATCACACCGAACACCGAATCTCCTCCAGTAAATTTCAATTTACTCCAAATTCTGACAGTAGTGTGGTTTCAAATTGTCTCGCGCTTTTCTAACGCTTCTGTCAACTGAAGGAGGAAAAAATCATTTTTTGTGAGCTGGTTTTAATTCTGCTTGTTATTTTTTTTTACTTAAAATGGATCCTATTTCTATTGTCGGCGGTTGGCTAGCTGCCACACCAAACATTGATCCCTGGGTTGTATTAATCTAGATTAAAGCTCGTTGACCAAATCGATGAAACTGGCTTCGATAAAAACTTTCTGCAAGTTCAAAATCGTATCATCCATTTTTGGCTTGAGCAACATTAACATTTTCTAAAAAAAGTCGCGAGCTCGATGTACTCACTTAAAATACGTTTTATCAATATTTTTTTAATTGAAGTTTTACACGCTGCTATCAAATCGACTTCACATTGCTCCAAACAGTTTTTCATTTGCATCGATGGATACAGCAATTCAGGATCGATTTTCAATTCAATGCATTGGAGTTGAGTTTCTTCCAGTAAATCCTGAAGATGTTTTCTCATTTTTTTTGTTAGTCGAAATAACGAATGCAGTACCGTAGAAAACAATAAAATTTATTTTCGGCAAGCTAATGCTTTTCTTATCATACATATACCGGCACGCGTGCTGAATTTCGATAATAGGTTTTGTTTAGAGTGTGGCGAGACCTTTCGTGAACAACTAATTCATCAAATCCTCAAGCAAATGTGCATATAGTGAATGCTGAGTTAAAAAAAATATGTAATAATTTTGTTAATAATGCAAGCCTTTACTTGCGTTTCTTACAATATTTAACTTTTAAACATCGAACGTGAATCTAACCTAAATGCATCATGACTGATACAATGGTGATTCGTGAACCACGGCAATGAAAATCTGATGCTCATTTAATTCTTACTAAATGCAATAATTGTTAAAACATAATGACTGAAAAATGTTCGCAAAAAAACTTTACAAATAGCGGCAAAGTGAGAACATTACACGAAGCATTTCAATGTTAGATCAGTTCCCCAATGGACTGTTTGGCCGCCTGCTTTGCATCGCGTTCTTATACATTTTTACATTGTTGTACATTTTTATATTGTTTTTAGCTTTAGACGAGTAATTGCACTGCGGCAAAGCATCGAGCGTCCCAGAATAAAATGAGCAGACAAATATAGTCACGAAAAACTATAGCAGAATCACAAATGTGTTCTCCTTGTCATTTTGAAACAAATTGATCATGTAAAAGTTTTGACAGAATTTTTTTGACGAAAAAACTGTAACTGAGTACGGATCTTTAGTAACAATATCATTATTGCCACTCTTCTTAAAATGCTTTGTGGACTGCTCTTCAGCATGATGTATATCCAATTTGTTATTATCGACAGCTTGACATTGACAAATAAAGGGTGGGCGGAATGAGAGACAAAAGTCATCCATCAAGCAGTTGGGCTGGAAAAAAATCGCTGCTGAATACAAAAGTAAGCTTGCAGTTGTAGTGTAGCAGGCGAACCGGAAATAATTACTAGCTTTCTTGTGGGAATATTTCAAATATCCCAACCATAAATATGGTATGCGCAATAAACACAGGAGTAAATTTTATGGAGACTGCCTCCAATTTAAAAATTGGTTAGCCATGCTTTCATTCGAAAGCTTTCAAAATCTGGAATTATTTTGAGGAGGAGATTTAAACTTTCTCGAAACATCAATACTTTCAAGCAGAAAGTTCAAAATGATGCCTTTAATTAGTTCCTGACCGAGAATATTATTTAAATAATAATCATTCATTTGTTCAGTTTACTTTTGAATTGAACGCAACTTCTGCGGTCATGATGAATAAACATAATGTAATCATTTTGATTGCAACACTGTGTCATTGCGTCATTATCGATTTTCATTAGGGGCTTTATCTTAAGAGGGAGTATTGTCAGCCTTCTGACATTTGTATTTTCTTATTTTATTTATCGCCTTGACATTCCTGTTCGTTATTCGCGTCGAGACCCTTGCTCATGTGTTTGTTCTTAAATTTGTGTAGAAGACGACGTCGCGCATTGCTTACGAGCGCCAGCGAAATCAACTTTTAGTCAGTGTGTGCCTAGGACGTAGCTCGAGGGCGTTTGCAACTTGTACATTCTTTTACCAGCCGTGTTCCTTGTTTTGTTTTTATACAACGTTGTCAATAAACTATTTGCACCACGCAGGCAGAATTCAAGTTATAGAAGTTACAGTCCAATCTTTATTCTACAACTCAACGTTTTATTTTATCATTCAAAGTCCTGCTACCACTACAACATACTACGTTAACACTTTCTTTCTTTTTGAAATGTTTCGGGAACTGTTCTTTTCAGCATTGTTTACAATTTCACCAAAGTTTGGGACGATTTGAACTGCTGTGAACAGCTGAATGTGAAATTTGCATTTTTCGTTTGTTTTTGGTCACTGCTAGCAGCTGGTAATGGATATTGAGATGACGTTCACAGCATTGTAATACAGTCGGCTCTCCATATACCGGTATTGAATATCTATATATTGAACGCTCCTCACAGTTTTTCTCAATCCCAGCAAAAATGTCCATACTTTACATGGTAAACAACTCTCCATGTATTGAATGCTCTCTGTTCATTATATTGAATGAACTGGAAAGTCCCTTCAATATACTGTACTATTAAATACTCTCTGAAGTATAAATATACAAATATTAAATACTGTAGTATTAAATATTCTCTCTATATTTAACAAGCCACAATTCTGTTCAGTTTTTTTCGACTGTGACTTGCGACTTGCATCTATACAGTAAGCTCATCCAGCTTGCAGCTACAATATTAAGGTGGCCAGCACGGTTTTATTTTCAGCTGGGAAGCAAGTAGATTCATTCAACTGTTGGCACAACTTAATTTTATAAGCAGAGTATGCTAAAAAGTATCAAATTCCATTTGGTCATCGTTGAATAAAATGGCACAGTCGAAATGTTTTTCTCAACTGTATGTTCCACTCTATGGTTAAACATTGGCAGCGTTTCATCTGGTTGATTATAGACAGTACTTGCTACACTACTGTACACTACACGAGCTATTCTTTTCTCAGTTTCCATTTTTCTACTCATGAGCAAATCTGAATGCTAAAACGGGAAATATACAATTAATGTTGGCAGCATATTTTTTGATGACAGCCATTACGCTATCTATACAAACATAACGCAGGCATAAAAATCTGTTGCTGATAATAATTGTTCACTTATTACTCTGATCCATGGTCATAGTTGATTTCTCACTACTTTTCTTTACTGGCTTAAGTTGTACACCAATAATGTTATCCTCTGTCGGCGCTGAATCTATTAAAATAAAATCGTAACACATCAGATATAGTCAAGTGTTAAAAAGGGGCTCTCTATGATGAGTTAGCGAGACAAGTCAAATCAAAGGTTTTGATCTTTATTACAAGCAACCTTGTGTTTACAACAAGTACAAAGTTGAAATGAACCCAATTTGTGAAGA
>JAQGBA010002101.1:0-10378 GCA_034698125.1 Prionchulus punctatus | reverse complement strand
GGACATTTTCAAAAGTAGGACAGAATATGAAAAAGTAGTACAGTCCTACCAAAAGTAGGACATCTGGGAACCCTATTAATAAGTCAAAAAGTAACTTCATTTTGTTGTTTGTTTTTTTTTCAGAAGATCGGTCCGTTATTGGAATTACCTCCCCACCAATGTTTCAAATGTCACCACTTTTTATCAATTTATTAATCGTGTTAAACTTATAAATTTTCGTGTTTTTATTCGAGGGCGGTCGTTTTAGTATATCGTTTTATACTCTATCCGTCCTGTATTCGACTGAACATCTTAACTCTGTTTTATTTCATTTTTGTTGATTTACTCTACCATTTCGTCGAATAAATCAGTTCAATTTGTAAATAACTTGTGAGACAGGATCGCTTCTGACAGTCGTTAGCGAATTATTTACGAGGAAACTTTGGAAATCGTGTAAACAAAAAACTTTTCTGAAATTCCAACGATAAACGCCCAAAATCCGTTCACAGACTTTGTTGATAGTCTAGCGTTCGCCGAACCACAGAATCAAGATAACTTCTAGAGACCCCGGTCAACTTTATTACTGAGGTAACTTTAGGATTACAGGGCTTCAACTAAACCGTACCTGTGAAAGGACTTAGAGAATTCAAACACATGCAATTACCAGCAAACAGACGGCCGATTCTCCATGCAATAGAGACCCTATGATAACACTCACCACACAGTAAATCAATTTTCACAGTTCCGAAAAATATTCATACTGTCCAACTTTGCCCATACTTTGAACAAATTGTAAATTTGCTGTAAAAATTCTCCTTTGAATTCTCCTTTGACTAATAAACGGCACTGGTCCAAAGTGCAATGCCATATAATTTAATGCCATATAATTTAATGTATGTTATAAAATACCGAATCTTAAACCTTTTTTGGAAATTTACAAAAGCTCTTATAATCATGTTATGAAATTCCTGTGCAGTAAACACGATATACAGTAAATGTTCGAATAACCCCAGGGATAATTTTATTTCAAATGGGTCCGACCCGGATAGTATTATTTCGAGGAGGGGTTATTTCTAAGGGGTGAGGTTGCTACTTTCGAAAAAATACAGTATTGAACAAAATTTTATGGTCCTTTGAGTTCAATATATTAGAACGCGAATGTAATCACGAATGCAAGTGAAATGTAATTTGAAGCACAAATCTGGTACCGTGACTTCGGGTGGCTTTGCCACAATTTTCGACGGTCTTTCTGTTTGAGAAACGAGCATGTGGCAACCGCCGAAGTGACAGAAGCCGCTTCTGCTCAAATATATCAAATAAAGCATGTAGAATCTAAAAAACACACTTAAAATATTATAACATTAACGGTTGAGTCATATTTTAAAAATTTTTCCACTGGGCAAAGTCGCCCGCTTATCGGGTGACTTTGCCAAGCCAGGCTATTTCTATATCGTCTATAATCGCAAAAGTTCGCAACCAATAAAAACCGCCGAAAAAATTGACTCTCGGAATTTTTTTCCTCAATATTTTGGGGTTCGCTCTAGAAGCCCCCCCATGTTGGCACCTTATTGGCGTAAGGTTCCGCACTATTTATTCGATAGTGCGGGATTTTTAAATTAAAACCACTGCTCAGTAACAGAGCAGAAGCGAAATTTCCTAAGGCATGGCAAAGTCACCCCATGATGGCAAAGCCACCCGAAGTCACGGTATGCCTTTACTACAACACTTGTGTAATTCTACTGACTTTCAACAAGAGTTTTGTCAAAATTTTGGAAATCGTTTTCAATTAACCAAATCGCAGTGGACTTGTTAACATTAATTAGTAATTAAAAATGAGTTATCACTTGGTAAAAATGAACGCTAAAATTGCAATAAAACAATTTGCTTTGAGTTTTTGACTGAATAACATCGGCTACAAGTGACAATCGGAATTTCGTTTTTATATGCTTGTGAAGCTGATAAGTGCCATCCGCAATGTACTGGGATGGTCAGATACATATAACTTTAATGGCCAGAAATCATAGATAAAATACTCAAGACAAGCAAAATCGAATACTCTAAAAACGATTCCGCAATAAAATTTCACGAAATGCATTTTGGTACCTGAATATCACCAAAAATAATATAAAAATAAAAAACATAAGAAATGTAACAAGGAACATTTTGCTCATCTCACCAATCGATTCTAAGTCTCTGAAAACATAAATATACAATTTTTCTCTAGTTATCAGGGAGTGTTAATCATTGCAGGAATTGCTTTTTAAAAATTTTTAAGTCTTAATAAATCTGTAATTTATAAAAGTATTTTAATTTATTTCTGTCCAGTAATTTAATTTTAGCTTATCTTGTTTCAGGTTTTCACCGTGAAAATATTATCCTCCGCACTCCTGCAGCTGCAGTTATCGAGAAAAAAGCAGTTGTACAATTTCATTATAATCTATTATGCAAACGGAACTCGCACGTGATTTTAGTACGCGCACCCTTGAAACGATGTGGGTTTCGACACGAACAAACAACCAACCTTATTACTTCAACGAAAAATTTTATGTGTCTGGTCATAGCAATCAAAAAAGTTGGTATTTTTTACTGAAATTTTGATCAGACACCCGAATATTTATTTCAAAACAAAGAAATCAAATTACAAGAATCGAAAAAAATAATCAAACGATAATAAAAACCTGCTAAATCATAAAAGTCATGAAAACTTAGAATACACTTCTGAGAATAAGCATCAAGAACAAAGAAAAGCTCCAAGATGATAAACTAGCTGAATTCGACTGAGCACCGCAATACTGTTTGTACTGATTGTCAGTTACGAACGATATTCTTCCTTCGATTTCAGCGACGACAGGCTGATAATGTTTGAAGTAATCTACGACAACGTCGATGTCGAGTATATCGGAACTATCGGTCTCGATGACATTTTTCGATATGCTGTAATAACCGTTACCGCCTTCGATCACATACGAATTCGTTACCACGCTGTAAATCTTATCGTCCTGCAAGTCTTCATACATCGGCGTTTCGCATTCAGCGCATCTTACAAGCACGCTGACAATGCGATGCCCGTTGGGTTTACTCAAATCGTAGACGATTTTTATGCCGGAAACTTGTAAGAACTTTCCATGGGTATCGTCTTCGTAGAAGTCCTCCACCGAATGTTCGAGGGCTGCGCGAACGAACTTTCCTTTGATGCGAATTTTCTGGACGGTGTCAGAAAATGGTAAAATCGTGTTGAAATCGCTCATGGTCATGTTGGTCATGCCTCCGATGTGAAATTCGCGCAAACCGCCGCTGTTCATGAACGCCACGGCCGTCGGCGTCCACGAAGTCGTGTTGGCGCGATGGCTTTGCCAGTTGTTTTTCAAGTACTGATAGATGAAAGCGTCCGTCACCATATTGCCCATAGCGCACTCTTGTCGCTTGCAAGTCAACAGCATCGAATTCATCGGAACTGCCGTCACGCCTACGACCGTCTTCTCGACAGTTTCTAATTTTTGACTGTACGGCGCCAGGAGATCTTTGATACTTTTTTCTTCTTCGATGTTTTGATCGATCAAAATTGGATTTCCGTTCCATTTCTGTATGACGCCGTTAGCGTCGAAATCGACTTGCAGAAATCCGAGATACTTGCCGTAAGCGTACTCTTGTACCACTAGGCAATTGTCGCCCGTCTCCGTGTAGACTTCCGGATAGACGCCTTCGGGCACTTCGACCGACGGCGGCTTGCCGGTGTATAAAAATGTATTCGTATGACCGCCGACGACCAAGTCCACCCCCTTGACTTCCTTGCAGACGCGACGATCCGTATTTATACCCGAGTGGCCCAAGGCGATGATCTTATTAATGCCTTTCGCCTGCAACGCAGCAACGGCCTTTTTAAGACTTTCGATTTCGTCGTTGAACTTCAGCGGATGATCGTCCGGATGACCGGCCATCCAAGGTTTGGAGATGTCGGGCGTCTGTACGCTCGTGTAGCCGACCACGCCGATTGTTTCGCCTTCGACGTTGAACTCCATGCTAGTTTTGAATTTGTTCTCCAAAACGCTGCCTTTTGCGTCCATATTGCTGTTGACGAACGGCGTCGTGATGTTGCCCGCGAAGTTGGCCAACTCTTCGAGATACAAATCGAATTCGTGATTTCCGAACGCGATCGCGTCGTATTTCATCAAATTCATATAAGCGGCTATCGGCTGCCATTTGAATACAGTAAACCAAACTGTACCCTGAAATTCGTCGCCAGCGTTCAATAGCAAGACGTTTTTTTGCTCGGATTTCAATTTGTTGATCAGCGTCATGCGCCGCGCGGCGCCGCCCCAACATTCGTTTTTATCGAAATCCTTTTTCGCGCAATTGCGATTTTGCGAATTGAAACTCAGGAAACGACAATGGACGTCGTTCGTGTGAAGTACAGTCACGTTGAGACCGTCTACGCCGACGATTAAGATCGTAAAAAACAAACTACAAAATCGTAACATAGTTTCGGGCACGGAACGTCGTTCGACAATTACCCGAAATTACAATGTCGCGAAACGGAGATTTCAAAACAAATTTTATGCACTGGCCAATACGAAAACCAGTCAAACTGGAGTTTACAAGAATTATTGTACACCCATTTCGGTGTAAACCCGACATAGTGTACGGTTCGCCTACACAGAAATAATCGCATCCGGTTTTTTCATTCATTACAGTATACTGTATTGTTATTAGCCAGTGAACTGTACGAGTGTGGGCTTTCGCTTATGAAGCTAATAGATGATGGCAAAGTTGTAAGCCGATGCTAAACATTTGTTTTTCGGATAACGTATCGGAGTGTAGGTGGGTATTTTTCTTAAACATCTTCACGTGTCGTTTTAGATGTTCAAACACGATGTAAAAACAAAAATAGGCGAGGTTGTCATTGCCAGGACGAATTTGCCGGTACATGGCTCGTTTGTCGAAATGCGAAAAACTTGACTCCGCTGTTTAATGTACAACGTCGAATTGTGGAACTTTCTTTAGTGCCCATGCACAACTATTTGTAAAGTTTTTGTAAAAATAGAAATTTTAAGTGGTCGCATGACTCCACTAAAATAAACTTTAAAGTGATTTTCATGCACTAGTTGCACAACATTCTTGACAAATGAAAGTAATATTATGCAAGAACCTTTCCAAAACTAATTTCAAACGGAGAAAAATACAACTTTGTGAAATTTCAAACAAATAAGAGAGATGTATCCGAAAGAAAACAAACAAAAAATATAACTGGACAATCGCTGTTTCTCAGCATCTTTCTACAACTTTTTTCGCTGCATCTTCGTCGAAATTCAACGCGCACTTGCACGTGCCAGGGCCGGACGACGGCGGCGGCGACGTGTGAGACAGTGAAACTAACGGGAAATAATTGTTGCAAGTCGAACAAATCGGACACGAAGTCAATCGAGATTCGCTAGCGGCGCAAGATTGACAAACGAACTGTCGACAGCGCTGACACGTTTTCGCGATGCGACTTCCGCACGATTCGCAGAAAATAGGATTTGGCGTTGGAAAAATCGTGCCCGACCATTTATGTTGGCTTTTTTCGCGTTTTTCGACCAAATTCAGTTTCATCTCGTACAAAACGGTTAATGCGCTCTGCGGAAGTTCTTTTCGCGATTTCATTTCATTAAGCGACAACAATGCCGCTCTCGGCATGCAAGATTTAACGACCGATAGTAGTTTATGTTTGCAAGCCAAAATTAGCAAGTCCATCAATTTCGTTTCGTTCAACGACGCGTTGTCGGCGATTTGTTGACTGAGAAAATCTTCGCAGCGTTTGCGCAAGTCGTAAATGTCGTACTCGTCGGACAGGCTCAACAGTCGATCGACGTTGGAGGCGGTGACTTTTTTCGTCGACGGACATGGAAACAGGCACGAAATCAGTTCTAGAATATCGTCGAATTTCTTATCCGGCAATTGCACTTGATGCTCTCGCGATTCTTTAAATTGACCGAAAAGCATTTCGTTGAACACCGGACTGTACAGGGCGAGCGCCTGTCGGGGCACCCACAGTTCCTTGGATTCGACGATCAAGGCTAAATCGTGCAGGTTATCCTTTTGAAAAAACATTAAACTTTCGTCCGGCGGATGGCCGTCGCACATTTTCGACGATTTTTGCGGTGTTTTTAGCGAGAAATCGTGATGGATTCGGTATTAATCATTTACAACACAACAAAATCAAAATTTTACGATTTCCGAGCAAAACCATTTTGCTGTACTTTTACGTAGTAATCGGTTATAACTGCTATAAAGGTCTCCTAACTTGCGCGGTTAAATAATACCAGACGAGCGAAATTCAAACGCTAACTGAGTATGGGTCATACAATTTTGTGACTGACGAACAACACGCTTTTGTAATTTTTTTTATTGAAATTTTATTTCTCAACAAGTTTATCGCATATATTGCAAAATTCGCAACGAATTCTTTTTCAACGATTTCCTCAAAGATCTCAACCCGACTGGATGCAATGCGACGTAAGTCGTTATTCTAGCTTGCGGAATTTTCCAAACGGCCGACAAGGTCATCGGAATCAAACTTTGCAAAAGCGATAGTTCGGTTGTATTCATCGCACCGCCGATGATATGAAAATTGGCAAGTCCAGTTTTGCTGAAATAAAAAACAAATATTGTTACAGCCACTAAAAAATCAGCTGCTATTCGATACTTTTCGTTGAGGAAAATCGGTAGTTCATCCAACGAAAAACTTTTGTCTGTTTCAATTATCGGCGTACTAGTTCCGACAAATTGATTTATCTAGTGGGTGAAAGAAATGACGAATGTTTTGTTTTTTTAGAATTTTAACAACTACTTTGTACTTCATTGTATAAAGTCAATTGCCGAGCAACGTCAACCGATTCAGGAAAATTAACGATGGCTTGGTAAGGTACAGCCAAATTTAAATTTTGAAATGAAATCGGCTCTAAAACAAGAATGTTCTATTAACTGGAAGGTTTGTGCAGTGGTAAATGGCTGTAATTTGCTTTTTACCTGCAGGAGAGCATGCAAATAAAACAACAACTAAACAGCACATGGAATACAAAAGCACAGCAAATAATTGTTGACAGTGAGGAACCATTTTGAAACCAACAAACTTGATGTTTCTGTTCAAAAAGTGTGTTCGCCTGTTGTGAGAAGAATTCCAGAAATAGGTTCGTTCATTTAAACTTTTAATCCTCGAAAAAATGACGAGGCCAAAGTGGTTATCAGCTTTGAAAATAGAGACCATTTTTTATTTTGTAGTTTATCCAAAAATTACAAAAGTTTGACAAAGAAATCAAGAAATAAATAATTATTTTTGTGCAAAGCAATCGACACCCAGTCAAACAAGACAAATCACTCAATGAAAAAATTACAAATAAATTGGCACTATAGTACACGATATTAAATTTTAAACAATTATAAAACGTTAAGAGGTAAATTTTGCAACAAAATCGTTCACTTTAATCAATTATCCAGCAATCTACAGTTCCGCATCAAAGCGAATGTAAAAACCATGGTAACAGCAGAAAAAAACACGTGGCAAACGTGGAAGCTGAGAAATTTGAGCTGTCGTTACATAAATTACCCTTACAAACGCATTGGGTAGTCACCCAATCTCTGCTGTCGACTTTGCAATCTTCTTTCAAGCTGACATTTTTATTATGAAATTCGTCAGAGCAAGTGCGAATTGCAAATGGAGAACCTAAAAAACAAATGCAAACGCATTTCAATGTTTGACATTAGCATAGATTTTTACTAGCTCGTTTTGGTTTTTTGTTTTTTTCATCGCGAAATCGCGCTTACCATCGTGATCGTCCAGCCAAAATTTGAAACAATGCTGACTTCTGCAACGTTGCTGTTTTAACAGCGAACGATTTTCGAAGGTGTTGCATTGTTCGGTTTCGTCCTTTGGTAATCGCAAGGCGATGCTCCATACTTCCAAAACAGTTGCTCGATGTTTCTGCGCCAAGTTAGTTCGAGGGCTCATGCAATAATAGCACATGGAATCTACAACTTTGATATAATTCCGAATCTTGAAAAAAAATTCGAGCAAAAAATCGTACCTTGGATAACGTGAGGCGTTGCGATATCGACTCCAATTAAATTTTCAATAATGCATAGGATAAATAATATTCGATACAAAAAATAGTCGAAAAACCAATTGAAATTCATCCGAATAGATAAATTGCGATAAATGCTGAAAAAAATAAAAATTTACTTTAAACTGACTTGCCAACTCTTTATTCTTGCAATTTGAGATTTCAAAGCCGAAACTTCGTCAGATTGATTTCCATACCGGATTTAATCATCACATTATCGTTGGCCTGTTTTTGTTTCGCAGGAAATCGTTTTTTCTCAGTAATTGCGTATTTGAATAGAGAAAAACTAATTTACGACTGTGTCGAGTAAAAAAAACAAGCTGTAACTAAAAATTGACAGAAAACCACGCAGATGAGGCAAGAATTAGCTAGAAGAATGAAAGAAAAGATGGCCGACATATTTCGAAACAAAACAAATCTAATAAGAAGCCATAGCTCATGGGACGCATTGTACAATTTCTAATCACATGGCACTGAATCTGTAGTCATGGTGAAATGTTTTCAACGAAAAAATATTGAACAAATTCTCTGAAATGAATCTAATGAATCGAGGAAGCAATAACAGGAAATCATGTATGAAAATGTGTCTTAATAATTCTAGCACGTTAGCAAATTGAAAAAGAAATGAAAAATTTTTATACAGTTTACTCGTTTTTCGAAAAAAACGGCTAGTGCAGAAAAAACAAAAAATGTCAACTTACCTCGATGATATGCGGCGATTGTTTTACAGTTACAAGAAAACATCAGTTTTCCGAGGAGCTAATCCCTTTCTAAAATAAGTGAATATTTCATCTTGTTTGGCTTATCCAGATGCGGATGGAATTTTTTGAATCCGAACTCCCAAGTAAAATCATAAATATTTCAGCGCATGCTAAAAGCACAACAAATGAGACAATCAACAAGCGAAACTTCGCTCTTAAATGTAAAATAACACTTGGAAACCATTAGCATTCTAAATAAACCCCTTACGAGCGCTGGCCAGGGCAATTCCGAGCAGAAAAGAGATTTATCACTTAAAAACACTTTTCAAGAGTTAAATTGGCGAAATGGAATTAACAAAGGGCGGAGGAGGAAAACGAAGTAAGATTTTTAACCGAACCGCCTCGAGTAAACCGTGTCGAGCCAACATGGAAAGGGAGTTGGCTAACTTTTATATCGCCGGAAAATTGATCGACATCTTTGGGCATTAATGACTTGGAAAAGTACATCGGCGAGCACGTTTTAAATCGAAAGAGGACGCAAAAGAATTCCCTCGGTTAATTTTGTTCATCTACATTAAACAAAAAATACTGGCAAAAAATGATAGCTTTCCGATAAAAAAACTAGCAAGGGTCACAGACGGACAGTGAATTCAAGCATCCTCTTTCAGAGAGATGTATCGAGGAGTCTCATTTTGAAAAATTCTTTGAATGACGAAGAGTCGAATAATAAAATGTAGTATTATCGAAGACTTGGCGATATTACAAAGTACATATTTAACGAGGATTATATTTCACGGGTTGATCTCGCGGAAAGCCTGTCCGAGCAAAGTTACAGACAGTGAAACTATAAGACAAAGAAAAAACAAACAAAAAAAAAGTGATGCTATTCAGAGATTTATCATCCTCAGCTCGTAAATGTGCATCTAGAAGTTTCGTTTAATTATGGAGATAATTAAGGAAAGTTTGGCAGGAGGAGGGGGGGAACTGTGAAACTGTGATGTGAAAAAAACTATTAATACAAAATTTGCACAGAATCATTGGAAAATTTATCAATTTATGCCTGTTTGTCGGACAAGACAAATTACCACTAGATGCATAAAAAGCATATCATTCAGTCATTTTTCAGTGAATTTTCTTGAATAACCTTACAATTTTTGAAATGCTCGTAATGTAACTTGCGAATCATTTATACTTTTTTAAAAAAGCTGACCAATTTCTCACACAAATCACAAATAAACAGTTAAGTGAAAAACAAATGTAGTTGAGTAAACTTTCCTACTTTTTCCTCTTTAATATACCACGTTATAAGCAATATTCAAAAACAAGAAAAATGCAACGCACATCAACCAAGACGACGAAATTTTGAAACTGTAGTTGCATAAATTTCCCTTGCAAATACAATTAGCTACTGTCCATTCTTTTGGATCGACTTGACAGTCAACCTTGAGAATACTTTCGTCGGTACTTCTGAATTCATCGGCGCAGGTTCTAATCACGAATGGAGTACCTGAATATAAAAGATTAGATTCAAAATACTTTTTCAAAATTCAACAGTTATTTTTGTTATTTGACTGTATGAAAAAAACAAGAAAAAATTGACTT
>JAQGBA010002100.1:0-10379 GCA_034698125.1 Prionchulus punctatus | reverse complement strand
ACAGGTCATTTGGGTCGGCCATTGGTCACTTTGTCATACATAAGGGGTGATCACATCGAAAAGTGGGAATTTGGATTGGTTTGGATTTTTTTGGATTTAGAAAAAAAGGAGATACATCCAAATCCAAATCCAAAACGTCAAAATCTCGATCCAATCCATCCAATCCAATCAATTTTTCTGGATTTGGATTTAGATTTGGAGTCCAATGTCTGACCTGGATTTTGACGTGGTTACCATCCAGCAATCAAAACAATGAGACACTTAACGTAATACCAAAGACAGCAACACTGGAACAAACATT
The DNA here is from genome assembly GCA_034698125.1 of Prionchulus punctatus. Classification (NCBI taxonomy): domain Eukaryota; kingdom Metazoa; phylum Nematoda; class Enoplea; order Mononchida; family Mononchidae; genus Prionchulus; species Prionchulus punctatus. The sequence goes on along the minus strand of JAQGBA010002100.1, from coordinate 10,078 downwards.
AAGAGTCACTTTCTCTAAGAATCAACCCAATATTTGAGAAAAAAATTTGAACCCACATTTTTAATCCACTTGTAAATGAAGATACATTCAGTTAGACTGGGCAATGAAGTTTCTATTGGCGAGTGGAAGAGAGTCATCAAGAGGGGTATTCCACGGCATGTTTCATTTGTGTATAAAAGATCACAGGGTGATTATATGTACCCCAGGATCAGCAGACTGTGGAAGCAATCGTAGAAGAATAAGGCTTTCCTCAGCTCTGATGGATGCTACCATGGCTCAGTTGCCTCAGTTCATGAAATCTCTAGGAAATCTGGAAGCATTGTTGAACGCTGGGACTTTTCGGACCCTCAATTGGGAAAGGGTATGTGTGACAGAATTGCTTCAAGGACAAAGCGGAAGGTTAGACTGTATGTTGCTGAAAACAACAAGTGCACAAATGCTGACTTTTGTCATCATACAGTGGGTTTAAAGGAGCTTCAGTAATTCATTCGCAACCTAAAATTGAAACAGGTCCAAAAGCCAAAATTACTGGAATTCAATCTTACAACAGTTTTCGATTTACTGATTGTAATATTACTGCATGAAGAGCTTACGAAGTCAGGAAAGAAATTCAAATTGATATAACAAATTCGTTGGAGCTGTATTGCAAACAAAAGTCATTTACCATCAAGGTTGCATTGAAACCGGTAGACTGAACAGTTCTACCTACTTGGTATCAATTAAAAAGAAAGCTGACAACATCAATATGTTTGACAAACCCGATGTTCAAGGTGACCATGAAGGTGCTCAGGTAAACTTTGAAACTTATTTTCATGTCCTGAGGATCTGAATGCATAAGATATGCAACATAAGTTGCTGGAAAGATTGGATTCATTTCGAATTCGTGAAAAGATGATTTTATTCGCACGCTTTTGTGAAAAATACTCAATGTTTTCTGCACAAAATGTACCAATAATACAATAAAACAATAAAAAGCAATTTTATTCAAAAAGCGGCGGTATTGATGAAAAGTTCACTTTGACTTGAGAAATTTGTTGTGAAATGTTGACACTTTTGAAATTAAATATCTTTTTAGCTGTCACTGTCGCTGCAGCCAGGTATAAGCCCTTACATTTCACTTTTTACGGTCACCTGTATTGCAGCATCCACTAAATATGAAGCAAGCTAACATGCAGTTCTCATATATCTATCATACTTATTTATTTTGATTACATTGCATGAGGTTTCGTTAGACTGATTTCAACTCAAATGGTAGGTGGAATTCACATCTGCAGAAAGTTCAATTCAATATTCAAAACATTATCAGCAAAATCAGGAAAATAATTGGAATGAGTATCAGAACAGGGACTCCTCCAATACCTATGGGGGGGGGGGGGGTGGGGGAGTGTCGTAAAAGAGAAGCCTTAGGCATCTAGCAGCCCCGGGGATATAACTGAAGTAGTAGAGGCATTCAGAAGCCGACACGCTTGAATTGAATCTGTGCCTGAACTGAATGAGATGAAAGCAACCTTTGAACCATCGTACCCCCTTACCCTGAAAATAAAGATTGTGTGCTTTTTTGGCCTTTACGCAGCGATTGAAGGTGGTGCCGGCACGCTGTGGGTAGTGTTGTAACAGTGAACTGTAACTGTAACTGTATCTACCCCAGCTAACTGTATCATACAGTTACAGTTAGTGAGATTTTCACGTTTTTCAAAAATCATGCTTACAATTACGTGATTCGCAAGCACTGACCAAACTTTAAGACTATTGCATCAAATTTAGAGTTGTCTGCTCACATGTAAAATTTATTCCCGCCAGAAGGACTTACTGAACAAGGAATGCCGTGAACAACATTTCAAATGAATTTCGACGATACTGCCTCAGACGCTGGCATGGACGACGAGAAACTGGATGAAATTGTAGTGAAATCGTCTGCTGGTAGTAGTGGTGCATCTGCGTCGAAAATTTCGAGAATTTCGAAACAAAACCATTTACTAATATTATTCATCAATGGTTTACGGCTGACGGTGTCAATATTTGCTCATTGCGTCTGTCAGGGCACTGGACGTCAAATTTATCTTCGCATATGAAGAAGAAACATCCTGCAGAGTACAAGAAATATTTGGCCAAAAAATCAAAGTTGGAAGCACAATGTGGATGTTGATGTTTTGTGCATCCAGCAACTTCAGTACCTTGCGAATGTGTTTTCAGCAGGGCAAGCTTTATTCTGACAAAAAGGCGTCATAATCTGACATGTGAGTGATGAAAAATTGGAGTCGGAAAGTTTTTACAGATTTAATATCGAGTTCCAAACAAAATTATTGCACAAGTCACCCAACAATTACAATCATCACTCAATGTTTTTTCACTGTCTTTTAATGACTATTGTTGCCAAAACCAATTTGTCACTGGTCAATCACATGAAAGCCTTTTGTATGTTAGTGTGACGGAGGCATGTGCAATTTCTGGTTTCATTCCTTTATTTTCATACAACTTTCTGCGCTTCTTAATCTTATGATCTTTGCTTGCATTGCTCATGGTGATTCAACACTTCAATAGGTTGTTTGGTCATTTCTCATTACACTTTCACTTGTACTTGTAATGTAGTCCATCGGAGCAGTCATCTGTTCATCGAGCAAGGCACCCAACATTAGAAATTCAACTTTGATCCATTTTGTCTTACTTTTGTTTCATTTAATAATAAAATATTGCTTCCTTCATTACAATTGTGTAACGAGAAATCACCTCCATTACATTAAGATTAAAACGCCATAGTAATAAAATTTTGTAGATAAAGTTGCAAGTATTAATCGGCGAACTGGTGACTCGGCACCATTGGAAAGCAAGTGCATGTGCAATGTGCATGTCGAGGTGAAAGTACAATTTGACTCACTTCACAGCAAATGGAACAAAAAAAGTGCACTAGCTATTTATATTACTTTTCAGCTCATTCAAAAAAGACCAATTATCATGTTTTGGTTTCGCAATCCATACAATGATTACAGTACAAAAACATCAGAAGGAAAATACGCAGTGGACGACAGTGAAGCTAATTTATGTTTGTTTTGTATATGGCAAATTAGCCCCAGTGACAAATCAGGATTGAATACGCGAGCAGTTGCAACAAAATAAGGTGGGCGTTTTGCAAAACACATAAGTCAATCTTACAAGCAAGTTGCAAAAAGTTCCAAATTCTATTCTAAGCACCATTTTCACAGGTTTTGGACCCCTTTGTGAGGAAACTTACAAGTGTTTTTTGTTGTCACATGTTGGACACGGATAATCAACTTCACAAATAGTCTGCAGTCAACAGGCCGGCTTTAGTCAGTAACCAACTAGGAAATAACCAACTAAAGTTGGCCTGTTGACTGCAGACTATTCGTAAAGTTGTTTATCCATGTCCAACATGTAACAACAAAAAACATTTGAATAAGACTTTAGTCAGTAACCAACTAAAGTCGATGTATTCTATAGTCAACAGTGATCAATTATCGATTCGGGGTACACAACAGCGGGTGGTTCCGTCTTATTCAATCTCTATGTACTCTTGACGAATCACAAAGCTGAATATAACTTCAGTTATCAATCTTGTCTCTTTGCTTATGGTGTGGGTTTAAAAACTGATGTTTACTTCTATTGTAATACTCTGCCTGTCCCTTACCATATCCTTACATTGACAAAGATGATAAATAAAAAACTACAGTATCATAAGACAAATAAATGTGCAACATACATATAACGGAAAGTGAAGAAAGTTTGACAAAAATCATTTGTTATCCTGTATTTGAATGAGGAACACTGCTTTTAAATTTCACTCAGTGCAAGACGTGCACATTTTTCGTCAATTGCAAGAGACCGGCTCATAAGCAAGTTTTGCTTTTCGCTATTGCCTAATTTGGAATAAATCACTGATAAATTTCTCAAAGTGGGAGCAAGCATGTAGTTGTCTGGTCCAAAATGTTGTTCTAAGACTGGCAATGCCTTTTCCATCAAATTTTTAGCTTTTTCGAGATCGCCTAATTTGTAATGAGCAAGGCCTAAATTTGACAATGTGATCGCAACTTGAAAGTTATCAGGTCCATAGTGCTTCTCTTTTATTATCAGCGCCCTTTCCAACAAAGTTTTCTTTTTTTCCGGGTCGCCTAACCGACCATAAGCATTTCCTAAATTTGAAAACGTTGTCGCTACTTGAAAGTGATCAGGTCCGTAGTAGTTCTCTTCTATTATCAGCGCTCTTTCCAATACAGTTTTCATTTTTTCCGGGTCGCCTAAATCGCCATATGCATTTCCTAAAGTTTGCAACGTAAATGCAACTTGAAAGCAATCAGGTCCATAGTGCTCCTCCTTTATTATCAGCGCTTTTTCCAATAAAGTTTTCATTTTTTCCGGGTCGCCTAAATGGCCATATGCATTTCCTAAACTTTCCAATATTGTTGCAACTTGAAAGTGATCAAGTCCATAGTGCTTCTCTTTTATTATCAGCGCCCTTTCCAATAAAGTTTTCATTTTTTCTGGGTCACCTAAATGGCCATATGCATTTCCTAAACTTTCCAATGTTTTCGCAACTTGAAAGTGATCAAGTCCATAGTGCCTCTCTTTTATTATCAGTGCTCTTTCCAATAAGGTTTTCTTTTTTTCTGGGTCGCCTAAATGGCCATATGCATTTCCTAAACTTTCCAATGTTGTTGCAACTCGAAAGTGATCAGGTCCATAGTGCTTCTCTTTTATTATCAATGCTCTTTCCAATAAAGTTTTCATTTTTTTCGGGTCGCCTAAATGGAAATATGCATTTCCTAAACTTTCCAATGTTGTTGCAACTTGAAAGTGATCAAGTCCATAGTGCTTCTCTTTTATTATCAGTGCTCTTTCCAATAAAGTTTTCATTTTTTTCGGGTCGCCTAAATGGAAATATGCATTTCCTAAACTTTCCAATGTAAATGCAACTCGAAAGTAATCAGGTCCATAGTGCTTCTCATTTATTATCAGGGCTCTTTCCAACAAAATTTTCTCTCTTTCTGGGTCGCCTAAATGGCCATATGCATTTCCTAAACATTCCAATGTAAATGCAACATGAATGTTATCAGGTCCATAGTGCTTCTCTTCTATTATCAGCGCTCTTTCTGACAATGCTTTCTGTTTTTCCAGTTCCCCTAAATCGCCATATGCATTTCCTAAACTTACCAATGTTGTCGCAACTTGATAGTGATCAGGTCCATAGTGCTTCTCTTTTATTATCAATGCTCTTTCCAACAAAGTTTTCATTTTTTCCGGGTCGCCTAAGTCGCCATAAGCATTTCCTAAAGTTTGCAATGTAAATGCAACTTGAAAGTGATCAGGTCCATAGTGCTTCTCATCTATTATCAGTGCTCTTTCTGACAAAGTTTTCTGTTTTTCCGGGTCCCCTAAATCGCAATAAGCATTTCCCAAATTTACCAATGTTGATGTAATTTGAAAGTGATCAGGTCCATAGTGCTTCTCTTTCATTATCAGCACTCTTTCCAACATAGTTTTCATTTTTTCCAGGTCGCCTAACTCGCCATATGCATTTCCTAAACTTTCCAATGTAAATGCAACTCGAATGTGATCAGGCCCATAGTGCTTCTCATTTATTATCAGCGCTCTTTCCAACAATGTTTTATTTTTTTTCAGGTCACCTAACTCGCCATATGCATATCCTAAATTTATCAGTGTTGATGCAACTAGAAAGTGACCAGGTCCATAGTGCTTCTCTTTTATTATCAGAGCTCTTTCCAACAAAGTTTTCATTTTTTTCAAGTCGCCTAAATCCCCATAGGCATTTCCTAAATTTGTCAATGTGATCGCAACTTGAAAATTATCAGGTCCATAATGCTTCTCATATATTATCAGCGCTCTTTCTGTCAAAGTTTTCTGTTTATCTGGGTCGCCTAAATCGCCATATGCATTTCCTAAATTTACTAATGTTGTTGCAACTTGAAAGTTATCAGGTGCATAGTGCTTCTCTTTTATTATCAGCGCTCTTTCCAACAAAGTTTTCTTTTTTTCCAGGTCGCCTAAATGACCATATGCATTTCCTAAATATTCCAATGTTGTCGCAACCTGCAAGTGATCAAGCCCAAAATGCTTCTCTTTTATTATCAGAGCTTTTTCCAATAGCACTTTCTGTTTTGTAGGTTCGCCTAAATGATAATAAGCAGCTCCTAACTTATCCGAAGTAGTAGCAACTAGAGTGCTGTCGCTTCCATATTGTTCAGTTTGGATGGATATAAGTTCTTCAAGAAATGCTTTGTTTAAAAAAAGTGGGTCGCGCCATATTTTCCGCCAGGAAGTGATCGACGATTGATTGCATTCACTCATTTGAATGCGTTTCACAATACTTGTACATATGTTTGATTAGAGTTCTTGCTTTCATGTTTTAAGAACTTCGGAAATATGATATCTAGCAGAGCCAAATTTGCACTAAGGTGTAACAAAGGACGCGCTTTTCAATGACGCCACACATAACTAGTTTGACCCCGGCGTTATGAACCGGCTTGCATTCAAATTTTAGTATCAAATTTTTGGCATCACCCGATATAGCTGTTCAATGTGTACAGTTAAAAATTACTGTACTGAATGACTGGATACTAGTTGATGACTGGCTTACTATACTCGACCACTGTCCGCGGTTGATCTGTCGCTGACTATAAAGGGTGTCCCATAAATCCTGTCCACTTTGAAACTCCCACCTTTTAGCAATTCTCGGCCGCTTACGCTTTTCGAGGAGAAAAGATTCCTGTAGAAAAAACTCTCCTCTTTCTTTTAAAAAAAAGAATTTTGAAAAATTCCAAAAATTGATCAAAATGAATAAATTTGAATGGGAGGCACTAGCAAATCGAGTTGTGCATTTTTTTGAAAATACTGCTGAAAAAGATATTTTGAAAACCTGTCATCATTTCATGGAGGAAGGATTTCATTGTAAAACAATTAAAAGAATTATTGCACAATATTTAAAAAATGGAAGCATTAAATGGAAATTAAATTCTGGTCGTCCTGCAACGAAATCTACTGAAAAAAATTTGAAATCAATTGAAAATTTGTTCGATTTTTTCTTCGTTGCCAAAATCCGATCTCAATAAATTTTCCTGCAATTTGTTTTTGCTCTGGTGGCTTGATCCTTTTCGTATTTTGGTGCAGCCTGCTTTCGATAAGCTTTAATTCCTAATTTATTTAATTTTATATTGCTGAGAGTCGATTTTGGCATTTTCAATTTTTATGCAGCATTGCGAACTGAGCAAGTTGGTGATTTTTCAAACAAATTTTCAATTGATTTCAAATTTTGGTGACAAAGACTTGTGTGACAAAATTTTCATAACAGTTCCGGTGAATAGTCGAAAGATTAAAGAGAAAATAATGGTTAAACATTAATTTGTAAAAGAAGTTTCATACTTAGTGTAGCAGTTGACGTGGACAAAATTGCGGTGGTGGATGGCAGAGAAGTTGATGTTGACACTACAGTGCTTGTGGACAGCTGAGAAATCGATGTGGATGGTACAGTGCTTGTGGATAGCTGAGAAATCGAGGTTGACGGCACTGTGCTTATGGATAACAGACCATGGCAAGGGGTGCCTGTTCCTCCTCCATAAGAACAGTTTGATGGGCAAGTACACATGAATGCGCCATATTGCTAACTTTTCCAAGCTCATGGAGATTCATAATTACAGTCGATTGTGCACATTGTAGCTTGTCAGCAAGTTCTCTTGTGGTTTGCCGAGGATCCGACTCAATTAAAGCCTTTAAGGCTTCGATATCAACAGCCGATGGACGACCAGACCTTGGTCTATCTGACAGGTCAAAATCTCCTGAACGAAATTTAGCAAACCATTGCTGACACTTTCGAACCTTAATAGCATCGTCACCATACACTTCACAAATGTTTTTAGTCGCATTGACAGCGTTATTGCCTTTTTTAAACTCATAAAGTAGACTATAAAGTAGTCAATGAGTCTCATCGATACTCATCTTATAAAACTTGTAAAAGGCCTAAAAAATTTTTTTAAAAAAACAGCTTTATGAAAAAAGAAGCAATTTTCTCCAGTTTCAAAATAACCAGAAATAATTATCACCTGAACTATGAAAAAACATACATTCGAGCTGGTTTAGATATGTTTCAAAAAAACGCAAAGACTTTCTGATCAATCCAATATTTACCAAATTTCATCCCGTTTGGATTCACCAGTACTGAGATATAGCAATTTGATTTTTTTCATTAAAATTTGTGCGAACCTGAATATGGTTTTGTTAAATCTGAATATAACACGAAGTAACGGGTTTCATATAAAATGACTGCATTTTCAGACTCCGGAAACAATTGTCTATCAAGGTGTAAAGTATGAAATTTTTTTTTTTTTTTCAACATTCCAAAATTACTCAAAAGTGTGCCCCTTTCTCATAAAGGAGCTCTTAATTTCTAATTTCTTCCTCTGTATCAGATTCATACTCTGGTCTAATGCAATATTTAGACAATTTAAAAATCATCATTACTAAAGCAGCATTTTAGCAGCAGAAAGCTACAATAATGGTTGCTTAGAAATGAAATAAGAAATACTTGGGTTTCAACTAGTGTTAAAAAAACTTCCGGAACTGGAAGTAAAAAAGAAGTAATTTTGTTCATTTTTACTTCCAGTTCCGGAACTGGAACTGGAACCCAAGGGGAAAATTTTTTGCTTCCAGAACTGGAACTGGAACTGAAGAAAAATTTCGGAAGTTTTTTTTTAACACTAGTTTCAACTCATGATTCAATAGTTAGACCCGGATCTAACTATCGAGGGGGTCTATCTTTTTTTCACTTTTATTAAAAGGGGGTCTAACTATTGAGGAAATACGGTATTTGAAGTTTGTTAGTAAAAAATGAATGCTATTTTGGAATTCAAATGGTACCAATTTCCAAACCATGCAGACCAGGTTGGATTGTGTCTCTTGAATATCGCCTACAATGTCGCTGGTTTGGGCCTTGGTTGAAACAGGTGAGATCCTGGAGCAAGCTGCCCGCATCGATATACATGGCTAGCAAATATGTCAGGTGGCCCATTAAAGCTGTTAGTATGAAAAGTGCACAACTTTCCACCCGACAGTCTCCGTGTCGCCAGGGGTACATTTTACTTAGAATTTCTGCCCTCTTTAACTATGTAGACGCTAAACAAGGAAGACTATAAATTAGTTAAGCTTTTGTCTGGCTAACTGCATTAGCATACCACATTTTTCAGTTTTTGTTATGTTTGTGATCGAAGCGAGTTTAATGTTATCAGTTATGGCAGAACGACCTTGAAAGATTAAAAAAACAACATTTGTTGACTCCAGAGTTATATAGTCTGAATACATTTTTGATGGATTCTCAAAAAATTCTTTTGGGCTGAGTGAAAATGTTATATGGAAGGCATGGTTAGAGTGGCACTCATTGAGGGACCCAAATCTCAAATTGTGCTCGAGGTGAACAAAGGAACAAAGAAATGTTCGATCTATAAGAAAGAATCGGCCGAAAAATCATCAGTCCAATTCCACGATGCATCTGTTGAAACGGTCGACTTTTTCACTGAAATAGACATATGAATCTATGTGCATCAAAGCGAAAGGACAGTAATTCCTTTGAAGCGACTCATTTCAGTGACACAGACAGCGACATAAATTACTCGGCATTCATCGTTAGGTGATCCAAAATTATTGCCTGTCAATTCGACAATTACCTGCTTAACAATTAACATACTCGCTTGCCTTGACTCATCAATCTAAATCACCAGTTCGTCATCAGCTTACTTAACTATAATCAGGGGCGTAGTCAGGAATTTTTGCTGTAGGGGGCACAACAGTATACTTTTTTTTGCTGAAGGAGAGGGGTGTGGGGAGGGGGTTATACGTCTCCTCCCCACGGAAGTTTTTGAAAATTTGACTTCACAATGGTGCAATTTTGCAACGTGTTATGTTACCTTTGGCTTGTAAAATTTTACAGCATTTTTTATTGTTGCCAACATATTCCAACAATCACAGTTGTGAGGTCTGAGGCGCTTACATGAACTATAGAACAAGTGAAATTTTTACTTCAGAAAACTTCATAACATGGCAACATAAGCAACAACATTCT
>JAQGBA010002099.1:0-10395 GCA_034698125.1 Prionchulus punctatus | reverse complement strand
GTAGTAAAACAGTGGTTCTTATATTGTATGAAGGCTATTTCATTGGTCATTTACTGGCTACTGGCCGTCGAGACGCATGTTTAATACTCGTTTTCGGTATTCCCTATTAGCACACTACATGGCCCATGCAGTCAAACTTACAACTTGAGGTGTCACCCCGTGAGGTTCCCTTGTGAGTTTTGGAACCAGTTTCGAGGGAAAAATATTTCGCATGTGTTTGCATGACAATAATTATATTAAGTTTATTTTTGAAAATTAAATTAATATTAAAGAGAAATTTCATACATTCATATGAACATCACAAAAGACGGGGATTATGTAACCACAAATTTGTCTTCCACATCAACTGAATGTGAATCCATCAAAATTTATTTACCGACCCCATGGATTGCGATTGTTGTTCTGTACAGGGTTTTGGCAGCGGGTCTGGCAGCAAGACGTTTCGCAGCAAACCTGACTACCGGTGCAAGGTTTTTCCTTGTGGCAATACATTACAACATTTGTGTTGTAACAGTTGCAATTTTGGCTTGTTGGGCAACGACGATTATCAACGTGGCCGTCAACGATCGAGCCGAATGCCTGAAAATAATGGTTCAAATTGGAAAATCGATCAAAGTGTTTGCAAGTCAAAACATTACTACTAGACAGTCACAAACACCAACTAACTAGTCAAATGTTCAAGAAAAACGAAAACGGCGTACTTGAACACTGCAAAGGGCCACAAGAAGTGCGACGTATAACATGGACATATTTCTTCTTAACAGAAGGACAGTAAAACTAAAGTTTCGAAAATTGTTCTGCAAATGATAATCATTACTTGACTGTGCCGTTATAAAGCTTTTCTAAATGCGTTTCACCCGGACGTTCGAGTTAAGATCTGTTACTCGGTGCAAGGCTGTGAGCACCACCGCTGCCTTCCATAAAACTTGTTTCCGATCACCAGACATTAAAAATGATACCGCTTTTAAACCGACTTGGCAATTGACACATAACTTGTTATTGTAAACCAGTTTAAATAGTGTGGGTTGGCTAAAGGAATGTGACAAAGATTGTTTTCATGCGCCAATTGATCCCTGACCCAAACCAAAAATTGATAAACTTGTTTTTGATTCTCTAACTTTATGTTCTTATTCCATTCGTTGTTGTAATATTTGAATGGCGATTTGTGGAAAACAGTTGACCTTGAGCTTGCAGGTACTTTAAATTATTTCAATTAAGTTAGTTTTTTCTCAAAACATGATGGTTACATATTTATTATTAGATTTCATTTAATAAAATGGTAAGGGATAACTAAAATTTACTTGCAAACAATAACACTTAATACTACTCAATTCATTTGTGTTCTATCTCTCTTGCGCCCTGCTCGACTTTTGTGTTCTTTTACCTGTGGCTAACTATTGTTGCAACTCCGCCACTAGTGAAATGTCCCTAGACAAAGGCTGATTGTCACCTAAAGCAGCTGTCATTTAGGTATCATTGCCAGCGATTTTACACTTAACAGAAATTGTCACTGAGATAACACCTTAAAGTCGTTATCTTTTTAACTGACATTTTCTTGACATCCAGATGTCATTAGTTACGCTTCCTACATGTCACAATCAACAGTTAATTGCTCTGGCGCTGCTGACAGGAAGAGAGATGAGAAAAGGAGAACAAGAAACGAATGGTTGCGCAGATGTAAAGAACAGACAGAGGAACGGAACACGAGGAGTATTTTACACTTTTTTTAAATTTACGAGGGCGCTTCAAAAAGTTTCAGGAATGAAGTCACAGCCTCGCGACAGATGTACTTGAAGCTTGCTGTACGGCTTGGCTGCTAGCTGGCGGACTTTGGAGTCTCGTATTATGTCTGAAAAGTGTGCACGTGCACAAACTTCAGTGACCTTGTCTAAATGGCAGCTGTAGTCCTAGCCAACTATAGTTACTGTCAATTGTTGCTCTTGCTGAAATCATCATTTTGAACCACTTACACTTTACTATTCGTCCGCAAACATGTCAATCCACAAGGTGAACCTTTTTGGAAAGGGGTTGATATTGTGTTTACAGGTACTTGCAAATCATTGTTACTGCAGTTTTTTCTGTACTTTGTAATGTCAAGTGAAACATGATTGATTTTTAAAATCTTGTAATGCAATTGTTTTGCCTTTTTCTAGGTTTGACAGACAGTTATGTATTACAATGGAATACATCGCATTTGGCAATCTGGATTTTGTTATTATTACAAATCCAAAATCTATTGACGAGTCATACACTGTTAGTTTTTGTAAAGACGGAATGCAGTTCAAAACGGGTTTTGGCATAAAATAGTTATTTAAATAATGGTACATGAAAAAACAAGAGTATGCAGATTGATAGATAAACACTGGTTTAAAAATGAAAAGGTCGTTGGAAATCTGAAGTATTCCTCGCCAAATCCACCAAAGTAAATTCGGCGAAATTTAATGTGCAGTAAGCAGTAAGTTACATGTATTAATACAGATGGCTATTCTTACCTGCAAATAGACAACATTAAATGTTTCCTAAACGCATGTTTACAGAACACTTTTTTCGAAAATCGGATGTACCTGCGACCCAGATTTCCACAATTGTTGTTGTTGAATAAGTTATTGATAAAATTTGTGCATTGGGTTTGACAACAGGAAGTCTCTCAGTAAACTTGCGGTGAGGGACATGGTTTTTCTCAATCACAGTACTGTACATCACAACGTTTGTATTGTAACAGTTGCGGCATAATTAGTTGGGCATCGCCGGAATCGAAGTTGATGATCGATGCGAGTCGAATGATCAATAAAACAATAATTTAAACCATTGTTCATCCAAAATTCTCAATGCAAGAAAACTGCGCATTCAGTTTTCGAACTTAAAGTTGGTTTTTGTAACACTATCTGTACTATGAGTACCTGTATGACAAAAATCACCTGTATATACCAAATTGCAACGATGATTAGCATACTGTAGATCAACTTCTTTCCTCGTTATACTAAATACTTAATGATACATCAACGCACACATTTGGATATACAGTTCAAATTTTGTCACCTGTGCCAGATGTTTAAATTTAAGTTTAAGTTTATGACGTATTAGATTCTGAAAGAATATAATGTATTCGAAGAACAGAAAAGAAACAACAATTTTATCGAAAAATCAAACATAAATCGCCAGTCTTCTATCTTTTTTTCGAAACGAACAAACTTAATGACGAAAATCGGAAAACGCAGCTATATAAGACGATTATTTGCGTCAGAGTCCACTTTACCAAACTACCCAACCCTCATCGTTCGTCGAAAAGTTGCTACCCATATTGACTGGCCGCCAAGTTCGTTTTCGCCAACCAAAAACTAATTAGAATGTCGTCATTGACGGAAATTGGTATCGAAATCACACATTACCAGTTTTTCTTTCTGCAAATTCGAATTTCGCCACACGTCCGTCTTTTTCTACCAAATCGCAAACAACCAACCGAAAATCGTTCGAGATATAATCAATAAACGTCGACAGATCAACAAACTGTTGAATCTAAATTGTTTTCGAACAATATAGCCATTGAAATACTACATAGTTGGCAGGGCCATATAGAGCATAATAATCGGCAGAACGAAAATTGCAACCGACCCACCCATGCGGCTGCATGGATTACACTCCGTGTGCTGGATGTTCAGATTTAAATTTAGTTTACTTTTAAAACGTAACATATTTTACAACTTTAATGGTGGGGGGACGTGTTTTAGATGGGCACAGAAAACAAAATGCTTGAACTGATCAATTTTACAGGCGTTTTACAGGATATTCATTTGCAAATTATCGCCAAAAATTGGGAATTGTTGATTGTATTGAAGTGCGCAATCTTTGACAATCCTTTTTTTTTGCAAAAGAACGTATCTGCTGCGACATATGCTGAAAATTGCTGTCTGCAATTTTTCAATGTTTGGATGCGTCTTATAATTTTACCTGCCTTCTCTGTCAAAAAGTATAACTAGAAATTAGACTTGGAAGTTTTTGCAAACCTGAAACTTCTTTTACAGTAATATTTTTGTCAATAATAGTTTAGATTTTTCAAACCAGTTGTGCCAGCGAAAGTTAAAAAACTTTATTCCTATTCTGTTAAGTTGGAATTAATAACATTTTGGAATAATAACATTTTTATAATTGTATATGAACTACGGTTGGCATCGCAAAATTAGAAATATAAACTCCGAGCAAAAAATGATGATCGTTTTACATTTTACCTGAAAATAAATGAAAATTTCATTAACCTAGGAAAAGTATGTTTTACGAAGGAATTATTATCTAGTCGGGTCACTTGGATGTTGTGCTTAAGGTTGAAAGGTATGAAGCTTAAATCCCAGACTCTGAGACGGGCTACTTTCCAACTAGCTGTCACAATACTTAAAAAGAGTCCTACTTTCTGCCATTAAAAAAGTTGCCGAATCCACCATTGTTGAAACCATTGTTGTTGTTGCGATTGTTAAATCCGTTGTTCATCGGATTCGTGCATCGGGTTTGACAGCAAGAAGTTTCGCAGCAAACTTGTTGACCAGGGCAACGTTTTTCTCGGTGGCAATACATAACGACATTCATATTCCTGCAATTGCAGTTTTGGTTCATCGGACATTGTCTACCGTCGGTTTGCTGATCGACAATGGAGCCGAATGCCTGAAAAACAATTACAACATCAAAATCGAACAGGCCATGAATAAAATGTTCAAACTCAGGATGCGATAAACAGAGATAACACTAACAGAGAAAACACAGTAGCCCTTTCACCAGAGAAAATTTTTAAGCTTGGCCTCAACATAGGCAAAAATTTTTTATTTACATTAATAGAAATGAAAAGTTTATAAGTTTTACCTGAATTGTGCAGATCGCCACAAGGAAAAGAGTAATATAAATCGACATGTTTAAATGTTACAGTTAAAAGTTAACGATAATGTTGATCCGCACTGTCGTATCTATATATATTGTTGAAACTGTGTCACTGGAGGCGTATGGTCAGGTTTTTCCTTTTGATTTACTTACATCGCCCACACAATCATAAATTTACAAAATAACCTGTTACTGTTGCAGTCGCCAACACATTTCAAATTTTAACCTAGCGTGATGAAGATTGTAAGGATTCTGTACAATTGTCAAAACTGACCTTACCGTAGGATTTACATTGTCTCGCCTAAATCAATAAGTTTGTGTGATTGTTCAAAAGTGTTAGGCCCGAAAAGATTGCGCTGTCACAGGATTCATTTTATTTTCACATTCTCGCAAATTAAGTGTGGTTGTGCGGAGGCAGTATTTGCGAGATGTGATTAAATCTTGAACGGAACCGAGTAAAAGGGTTCTGTTCAAGATTTGCTTTCGTCTTTCGATATTTCGTCTAACTAGTCATCGATGGATAATTACCACAGCGATGATCTATTTTGTATTGTTCTACAACATGTTAGTGAATTTTGGAACTAGAGTCTCAGGACTGTCACAAATGTATGTATTCTATGACGAGGGATGATTAGCACAAATCATACAAGCTGCTTAGGGCGCAGCCAAAATTCGAGGAAAAAAGTGCAACGTCATTTATGTCTTCCCAATAGCTAGCCGAATATTTGCTATATTGGTTCACCTTCAGGCAAAAAACTTAATAATTAACTGTTTAAGTGTTAAAAAAATCATTTGTCAAAATCTATTTAACCTGTAATAAATTTAATCAAACCAAAACAAGTCTTGACACAAAAGCGAATCCAGTTAGATAGCAACATATTTTTTTCACTTAACTACTTTGTGGAGGATGTGTAAAAGTGTGGACAAATTTTATGGATGTGGATGTCGCAAGATATCGCAAAAGTTAAAAATCATCATTTGCAATTAAGCGCACACGGCTTGACTTCTAACTAAACATTTTTTCTGCTTATTATTTCTTCAACAATTTTTGGTCAATCGAATTCTACCTAGGCACCAACCTTAACTTAAAAATAGGCTCAAATCATTGAACACTTGGAACTAGATGCGTGAAACTTCCGATTCTGGTAATAAATTCACTTCAAACTCTCTCTAAATGTCTAAACGTTTTAGATTGCATACTTATCATTATAAAATTTTGTTTGCTGCTGGTTTTTGCCTATTAATTCTTAATTTTGATTTATTGCGTTTTGATTTATTGCATTTTGATTTACAAACAAAACAGTGTGACATGTCATGCTAAACCTTTCGCGTGCATCTTTTTTAAAATTTTAACATTCCAACTTTGTCAAGCCAGAAACTATAAAGTCTTTAATGATGAAACTGAATCAAAGCTTAAAATTATATAAAAACAACAAAGAAATATAAAAGAACCGAGAATTGTGTTATCAGAAAACGAATATTTCGACTAAACTGGCGAACGAAAATCAGTAAATTAAAACTCCAGCCAAACTTGATGTATATTATTTTTTTGCAAACAATGGATAAACGTTTTACCTGAAAAACAAAAGAATGCTAACTCGCTAAACAAACATTTTAATGAAAGCAGACTGACTTTCTGCCGTTGAAAAAGTTGCCGAAACCGCCGTTGTTTCCCCAACCGCCGTTGTTGTTTCCTCTATTGTTGTTACTGAACCCTCCATTGTTTACTGGATTCGTGCATCGGGTTTGACAACAAGAAGTTTCGCAGCAAACTTGGCTTCCGGGACATCGTTTTTCTCTATGGCAATACATGACAACGTTTGTATTGTAGCAATTGCAGTTGTAATTCGTCGGACATCGTCCACCATCGGTTTGCTGGTCGACAATTGAGCCGAATGCCTAAAAAGGAATGGTCAAAATGTAGTTGCTCTTAATAGTCAGTTGGTTGGACTTCAGTCAAGGTTCTTACAACTGAAGGTTTGTTTTAAATTTTACCTGTACACTGCAAATGGCCACGAGGAAAAGTGCGGTATAGATCGACATCTTTGAAAGGGACAGTTAAAATGGTTAATGATAAAGTCACCGTAAAACTGCCGTATATATTTTCGAAATCGTGTCACCGGAGCCGGATGTTCCACCATTTGGAAATGTCGCCCACATGATAATAAAATATGACGAAACCTGTTATTAACATACGAAAGTCGTTTTTCAAACTAATTGCAAAACAATAGACAAGAGGGATTCTCCCGTCGATTTTGATTTTGGCGTGCCAAAACAAAATGCAACAACCGACTGTTCCAACAGTGTAATTTTTTTACACTACTTCGTAAATCAAGTTTCTTGCAAAATTTGTGTTCTAAAAGAGTAAATGTGGAAAGGAGAATTTTTCAAAATGTTGATGATAGAAAGTTTTCTGTACATTGTTAAAGCTCTAATGCAAAATTTTTATTTAATTAAACACTGCCTTGCTGCCGACATAAGCAATGTAAAAATAGCAACACTCTGAATTTTGAAGGCAAGAGTAATCACATTTTAGAAACCTTCAAACCATACTTTATGTAAAGGAACAGTCATGTTACTCCAGTGGTCACGACACAAACCCGACAATGAAACAAAGTTAAGAACTTGCTCTTAATGCAAAGTTAAGATTGTCCAACCAAATATCTGAAATTTGCATACATTAATATACAAAAGTTATACGCGATAACATGATGTCCAGTGCATTGAACAAATTAAACAATAAATTTGAACTAGTTGCTACCTGGGCAAAAAACTGAATCTAATTGAAGTAAGTCTCACATCCACATTCGATGTCTCGTTTTTAATTTTCAATTTAATCCTTATTTGATTCCACCCATAGATAATTACTTTCAAGACTACTAACTGGCATCCCACTTAGTATGAACCTGCGAAATTTTAGAATTTGAACTAACACCTACCTAAAATGTCAAAAAAAATTAGTCAGCCCACGTTAACCTTTTTCATGTCAAAAACATTTTCGGTAAATCTACTTTTAAAAACTTTCCATTGTAGCGACTTGTTTTAAGAAGTTTTAATAGAATCGATTGCGGCAAACAAAAACATTTCGAGTGTTATTGAACTGTCACTGTTGAAGGATAAACAACTTTAACATTGAATGCACAACAAGTCTCCTTTCGCAAAAATCCTTATATAAAATTTTGTAGGCAGTGTTTGTGAAGTGGCAATTCTTCGATTGCAACAAAATGTCGAGTTGGGCAATTTTCTTATTCATCATTTGTTATTTTCAGGTAGGTTTCTGTAAAATTCGTAATAGTTAGAGGCTTCCTAAATTAGTTACCCTAGCATGCTTTAAAGCGTGAAGAACTCTTGGCAAACAGCTTTATTTAAGGCGCATGCTAAAATTTTAAAGATTTCGAATAAACCTATCATAAAGTAACTTTAACCTCAGCATAAACCTAAGTGTAAACATAAGTCTAAGCACTAAGCCTAACCCTACGCCTAAGCCTCAGTCTAAGCTAAGTTTAGCCTAAGCCTAAGCAAAAGTCGAAGCCGAAACCTAAGCCTAAGCCTAAGTCTAAGAATAAATCTAAGATTAGTGTCAGCATAAAACAAGCCAGGCTAAGGATAAGCCTAAAAATAAATAAACGCATGCCTAAACCTAGCTAACCTACCATTAGTCTGTCAGATATATGGTTGAATTTTGATTCAAGGCAGCGTATTCCCAATCACTGGTCAGCAGAGAAACCCAGAGCCGATTCTGTCCGTACAGAAACAACTGTAATGGCTGTTACAACAGAAACATCGTTATGTATTGCCACCGAGAAAAACCATGCCCCGGCAATCGTGTTTGCTGTGAGACATCATGTTGTACAACCAGTTGCGTTGCACCGGCTAATAATGGTTGGAACAACAACCGAGGAAACAATGGATGGGGCAATAATAATGGTGGATGGGGCAGTAATAATGGTGGTTGGGGAAACCTTTTTGGCAAAAAGTAAGTTTACTAGATGTTTTGAGGGATAGAGTTGATACGATCTTAAAGAACTTTATTGGTTTTAGGTAAGCGCTGAATTATAGTAATTTTGAGAGGATTTATTCTCAGAAAAACAAGATTTTCATTTTATTCGGAATTTTAACTTACTTTCCGTTATCCTTATTTTTTGAAGACCTTGGGTATAAATAAAATTAGCATTTGTGTTGTTTGCCAATTATCTCTGGAGAAGAATTGATAATGTTGAACAAAAAACGGTTTTGATACACTTTGTTGACTGAGAAGGGACATCAAAAACCAATTTTAGCACTGGCTAACTTTTATCAACAACATTTTTATCAATATTTCAGTTTGTGATAGCTTCGACAATTAGCGCTGCAAAAGAAAAACATTTCGACTTCTGCTTGCCTAAAGTTACTTTGTTTGTAAATTTTAGATACAGTTAAGATGTTTATTTTACGGAAGAGTTTAAATTTAATATTTTACTTTGTATTTTGTTACGGTCCCTCCCCGAGTATGCAAAACTGCCCTGGTATACTCGGAACTGGCTGCCCTGTTAACAGCGATTGTTATTGCTACTCTGAACGTGGAAATACTCAAATTGGTTGCAACGAACAGTCCCTCAATATCTTTCCAACGTTTACTTATTTTAACGCAGCCCCAGTTTCGTTGGTAACCATTTATGGCGGGTTTAACAGTGTGTATGACAATGCTTATTACGTGCTGGCTACAATGGCAAATGCCACTGTTTGTCTGGAGAACTACGCAAGCCAGCCTACTGTCCTTACCACATATGAAAGCTCCTTTGACACTACTACACCTGGTGGAATAAGCAAACTGATGTTCTTTTACTACAATCCTCAAAATTTGACGACAATGTCGAACAAACAGTTCATTACGTCGCTTACCATTCAGAATGCAAATCTGAACTCTGTACCTAATGTAGTACACCAATTTCCAGCACTAGCCATCGTTGATTTGAGCAAAAATCAAATTTCGAAAACACAGTTTACTAGTTCGGCTATCTCTTACATCGACGTCAGTTACAATCAAATCACTAATTTCGAAACAAACAGTTTTCAATTGTATTCCACTAGCAAAATTTCCATCATTGTCAAGTACAATATTCTGACTCAATTAAAATTTGATTCATTCAACATCACTTCAAAAAATGTTTACATCGACGTCAGCAGCAATAAAATATCAATGGTGGATCAAATATTTGCTCAATGGTTGCAGTCATCGGCGAATTACCTGCTGAACTTATCGGAGAATAGTTTTCCATGTGACTCTACAGTTCAGTGGATGGCAAACTATGCCGTTTGTTCACCCGCCCAAATTATCATAACCAGGACTGAAAAATGTCCCTCAGGCCAGTCTTTATATGATTATTTAGCTCAATTCGCAAAATGTAGCTAAAATTGTAAACAAATGGAATATTTAGAAATAGATTATTTGTTATATTTAATAAGTTTTTGTTTGTATAAGGCCTGAGTACCCAAAATCCGGACAATTTTATATTTCAAATATGTAAGAAAAGCATGTTAAATTAAATGATA
>JAQGBA010002098.1:0-10397 GCA_034698125.1 Prionchulus punctatus | reverse complement strand
AAAGTTGTCTTAAATTGGACTTGCTCATATTTTTTAACGTCTCCTTCTTCGTCGGAAGACGAATCCGATCTTTGCAAGAATCGTCTGAATATCCGACTTACAGAAGTCGAATTTTTCGTTTTACTATCCGTCTCCTTGCTCATCGTTTTATGAAACAAGCAAAAAGCGCTATCTAGCCATATATCACCGACACATTATATCCATCTATAGTTAGTTGAAAATGTCATAGATCGATTCTAGTTGCCTAGGCAATGTACTTGCTTCAACCTTCAAAGGTACACGTAATTTTTCACGATTCGGAATAAAAGGTTATCTCAGGCGGGATGGCTCGCGGGGCTCACAGGGAATCGTAGGCCAGAGGTCTGTGGAGAAACCATGCCCCGCTAAACTTTTCTGTTTCAACAATGAACATGCAATGATCGTTTTACAAGCTGGAAATCATGCGACTAATATACTGTAAGCAAGTAAGTACAGTCGAACTGCAAGTACCGTACAGTCGTACGGTAAATAGGATAAAACCAGAAGGGCTTCAATGAGTCAAATGCAATATTTTCGTTTCTGCTTTTAATTCACATGCAAAATGGTAAAACATACAACACTGTAAAACTGGAGACTTGAGCGCCAAATTTAATCGAATATAAAAGTAAACTGTAAGAACAACAACGAGATTTTACTTAATTCCTCAACTTTTCTGATTCCAACAATGCTGTGGATATTTCGTCTTGGTTCATAAGTTTTATAATTAGCAAACTGCGGAATAACTGGTCGCGAGCATTACCGACGAATTGGTTCGTGAGGAACATGGGAAAACCTCGGCTTCGTTTCAATGTGAAGAGCGGAACACGAACCAGGCCCATGGTCTAAATATAAAAAATTACAAGAATCACGTTCAAGAAAAGATGGTTATGAATGCTTCACCCCCACCAGCATCCCAGCATGCCTAGCATCCCTTCCCCATCCCATCCCTAATCTTGGTTACTACGGAATGATAATTACTTCTGTTCCAAAATGTTTGGCGCTATAGAGACCACGTTCGGTAGCTTCGTATTCTTGTCTAGTCAACTGTAGTGCATAAAAGTGAACGCAGTAGTTGCCATTTTGCACGTAATCGGAAAACAAATAATGTTTCGCGGTTATTGGATGTTTCTGCGAGTCGAATCCAATCTCCTCAAGTAGTTCTCTGTTTAGGGCTTCTTCCCACGTTTCATTTTCATCCACCGATCCGCCGATAAATCCGAATGAGCCGTCTTCCCGTAATTGCATCTGAAAGACAGAATTAGTTACTGTTCGTTGATCTATCATGACAAATAAGAACAAAAACCACAAAACCACAAAACAACAAAACAAACAACAGAAAACAAAAAACAAATACAATAAAAAGTGTACCATAAGTAAAGTTCTATGATGTTTCTTGAAAGTTCCATTCATGAAGCTATTTAAATTCACATCTTCTTTCGAATAAATCACACAGTGGGCAGCATGCGGACAGCGTTTTGCTGTAGCCTCTTCCCTGGTTAAAGCAATGTAAGAATTCAAGTCCAACATTTCAAAAGTTAAACAAAGTAACAATGAACTCCTTCAACTATAGCGCGACATAAATATGAAAACTATGACAACTAATTGCGCAATAAACTCCACGTGGAACAACTATAGTTGAACTGTACTAGTTTTTTAAACTAGATAGGAGCCTACTTTCAGAAGAATTTATTGACAATACGTATTCAATGACGATAGCCAGTGTCAACATACTTAAAGACAAGCTAACTAACAACTATATTTGCAAAATTGATATAGGCAGGCAATCGTAGTTATTCACTGATTATAGTTCTTCAGTGACTACCCTTATTCTGCGACTATAGTTGTTCTGTGACTAGTTATTCAATGACTATAGTTGTTCAGACTATTGTTGTTCTGTGACTATAGTTGTTCAGACTATTGTTGTTCTGTGACTATAGTTGTTCAGACTATTGTTGTTCTGTGACTATAGTTGTGGAGGGACTATTGTTGTTCAGTGACTATAGTTGCGGAGTCACTCTAGTTGTTCAGTAGTGACTAGTTGTTCTGTGGCCATGGTTGTGGCGTGACTGTAGTTATGGAGTGACCATAGTTATTTAATGACTATAACTGTGCAGTGACTATATTTGTTCAGCAGCTATATTTGTGGAGTAAATATAGTTCAGTGACTATAGTTGCGGAGTGACTGTAGTTGTTCAGTAATGACTCTAGTTGTTCTGTGACCATGATTGTGCCGTGACTGTAGTTATGGAGTGACCATAGTTATTCAGGAATATAGTTGTGAAGTGACTGTAGTTGTTCAGTGACTATACTTATGGAGTGACTATAGTTGTTCTTTGACTGTTGTTGTGGTGTGACTTGGTCAGCGTCTAGAGCTGTACTGTGACCATAGTTGTGGACTACTTTAGCTGTTCAGTGACTCTAGTTGTTCTGTGGCGGAGTGATTTTATTTGTTCAGTAGTGACTATAGTTGTTCAGTGATTATAATTGTTCTGTGACTGCAGTTGAAACTTTCAACATTCGTAAGAGACTGGATTTTAATGAAAAAATTAATTTAATAGACAGAAATCAATCGATATTAATAATATAAAATGATTGGTCAGCTTTAATCATCAGCGTTTAATTGCCTGATAATCAGGTTTGAATTGACGCATCATAAAAAAGCAAGAAACAAGCATAGATAGTGAACAAAACGTTGGTCGAACTGTGCATTAATTTCATCCACTGCTTTTGTTCCAATTTTGCAGGCCTGCAGGCAACTGTTTTCTTTCGGCCATTGACAGCGCTCCTAAATTCAAAAGAGGCGAAGGTCCGAAAATCGTCTCGAGATCTTCGAAATTTAGACAGTCTTTTTCGATCAACGCGTTCGCCACCTTTCAGAAAATAAAACAAATTCAAGACTGGCCAACGAGAAAATCGGTTAAAAACAAACTTTATCCAAAAGTTCACGATTCTCCGAACAAACCGATTTCGCGATTTCGAATGCAGCCGATACGATTTTCTCCATTTCTCGGAAAGTATCTTCGAACTGTTTATTCCCGCACTTGATGCTGGATGCCTGCACGTTTCTCCTGGTTAAGTAAATCAGAAAGCAAAAAAATGGTTACATTTCAACTTTACTTCTTGCATGTTGAATACGCTGAACCAAAGGTCGTCGAATGCTGACTGAACATTCATTTTTCCAAAATTTTTCGACATTCCATACTTGGCACACTATAATCGTGAAAACTTCACTAATAACGAGCAACTTCACGTGACTGTCAGCAACTACATACAGCAGCTGCAACTATAGTTCAATGCACAGCCATTTAGCACTTCAAGTAATTTCATTAGCTGACGCTGAAATCAGCTGCTAAAGCGCCTACCATTAGAGTAACAAGCGACGTGACGTTTTCCAGATCTTTAGCGCTGTTTATGCCGTATTTCCCGAAAACAAGATGTTCCGATGCTATTCCGGCCAGCTTTGTAGCGATGGTGTTCTGCAGTTCGATTTTGGTGTGCAAGCCAACTGACTCGTCGCAGTCGAAAGAGCAAGTGTAACTGCCCTTGGCATTCGGCGAAATAGAAACCTAAAATAACAACATGTGCAATCAAGCATATAAATCGTCTGACAAAGCGGGAAATCGACCAGCAAAATCAAACATCAAATACGAGTGAAATCGGCAGAGGGAAAGCAGCCAGAGAAATCAGACTGGGAAAGCTGACAGAGAAATCGGCTAGTGAAATCAAACGTTGGAAATCAGCCAGGGAAATCGTTTGATTTGCAAGGAAATCGGCTGATTTCGATTACTTTAGTTACTGGCTTCACATTAGATAATCGCCAGCCAGCTACGGCGTGACCGGCTTCGTGGTAAGCTGCAATTTTTTTATCCTCGTCGTCGAGATTTTGCTCTTTTTTCAATCCGTATTTAACGCGATCGAAAGCCCGCTCGAAATGTTCGCCGGATATTTCCTCTTCCGAAGTGCGCGCCGCGATCATCGCCGATTCATTGCAAAGCGACGCGATTTGCGCGCCGGTGAATCCCGCAGCCAGCATGGCGATCTTCTTCGCTAGCGAATCTTTATCCAAGCTAGTTTTTAGCGGCGCCAAATGAACTTTAGCAATTTCGATTCTAAAAATAGCTGCAAGTCATATTACAGACTTCGGACGTCATCCATAGTCAGCAAACTGAAACTTACAGTTGAGTCGCAGACAGCTGGGCTGCAGACTTCAGAAGTAATTAGTTGCAGTTAAAAAAACAGAAATTCATAGTTGCAGTCGAATTGCAGAGTTACGAAGCCATGTAGACTTGTTGCAGTTTCAGTTGCAGACTTTAGAAATCATCAACTACAGTTGCAGACATCAAAGTCATCAGTAGCAGTTGCAGACTTCCAAAATCATCACTTATGGGTCCACGCTGCCGAAGTCATAAGTTGCAGTTGCCGGCTTCACAAGTCATCAGCTGCACTTATAGACTTCAAAAATCATAAGTTGCAGTTGCAGATTTCCGAGATTATCAGTTGTAAATTACTGATTTCCGAAGCCATCAATTACAGTTGCAGACTTCGAAATACCTAATTTCACTTGCAGACTTCACAAGTCACCAGTTGCAGTTGCATATTTCAGCAGTGCTGATTTCATATTCACCTTGTTTCAATATCAGGTTCTGGCATTTCGATACTTCGGTCAAATCTACCAGGCCGCTTCAACGCCAAGTCTAATTCCTCGTAACAGTTCGTCGCTCCAAATACTATTACAACTTTGTCGCCGTGCTGCTCGAAACCTATAACAGACAGTGCATTTATCTGTTTTTCAGATGATTTTCCAGTCGATTTCTTTTACCATCCAATTGAACCAATAGTTCTTCGGTCATGCTCTGACTTTGCGGCGTCGATTGGAAATTATTTCTCGCTCTTCCGATACAATCAATTTCGTCGAAGAACAAAACGCAGGGGCTCAGTTTGCGTGCAATCTTGAAGACTTTTCTCAACTGATAAAAGAAAAATTAGCTCGTTTCAGCCAAAAAAACGTTGATTTTCGAGTACTTTTTTGGGTCCATTCGTGGAAATCAAAAAGTTTGCAGACGAACAGGACATAAATGTTATGTTGCCTTCTCCTGCACACGCCCTGCACAATAAAGTCTTGCCCGTTCCAGGTGGACCGAACAGTAAGGCGCCCTGATGCAAAAATACAAAAGTCGCGCAAAAAAAACTAATTTCGTGTACGCTTTTGCTCACTTTCGGGACTTTCGCCCCGAGGTTCAAATAATGGTCTTTGTTATGAAGAAAATTGATGAATTCTATTACTTCCAACTTCGCTTCCTCGTACCCGCCAATATCCCTGAACAACAACTGTGGGTTACTGTATTTTGTGATGATCAAGTTCCAATGTTACTTCATCGTCGTTTTGACATCACCTGGTTGTACAATGGTCAACGGTAAGCTAAATTGAAAACAAAAAATCGAACTAGCCAGTGAACTATAGTTAGCTGATTTTGCCGACCTTACTCGTATTTTTTCACATCGTCCTCTTCGTCCGACGACGAATCTGCTGTTTGCAAAAACCGTTTGAAAATCCGGCTTACAGAATTCGAATTCCGCATTCGAGTTTTCGGTTGGCCCTCTTTTACCATTTTTATGCTCGCAAAATGAAAACTAAACAAAAAATGTCACTAGCTGATGGCTTATGCCAGTCCAAGCTAAGGATCGATGCTCAGGTTGCCTGGACGAAATAGCTCATAGTTCTTTGAAAAGCAAATAAAATGGCCTGGCTATTACAAATCGATGTATAAAGCAAATTAGCTCGTTTATGACTTGGTAGACACTCAAAATCATGCAAAAATGTTTTATTACAAGACAATTATGATTACAACTTCGATAAAATACAAACAACTATAGTGCACGGCTAGCCAGGATTCAAAGTGCAGTTTGCTTCTTTGCGAGGTTCCAGTTTTGCAAACTAGCCGGTAGATAGTTGGTATCTCTCATTTCCATTTTTGACATGTTTATGTGTGGATTAGGACCTAAAATGGTCTCCAGTTCGTCCAGATTGAGCCAATTTTTATCTCTTAAAGCGGCTGCTACCTGAAATTGGCAAGACTATAGTTCTACAACGACTATAGTTGACCAGCGACTATAGTGATCTGGAAACCACCACAGAGACTGTGCTTGGACATGCAACTACAGTGCACCTTTTTCAATTCAGCTTGATGTTCTTTGCACATTGACTTGGCAGTTTCGAATGCTTCGTTGATCACGATTTTCATTTCGAGGAAAGCAGTTTCTACGCTTTTGTCACCGCATTTGAAATTTTCCTCGTATTTGGTCGTCCACTGGAACTCCCTCATGTAAATGCTTTTCACATTCAGTTTCCCCAAGCTGTTCAGTTGTCCTTGTTTGGCAGCCTGTAAAACAAAACTAGTAGCCTGGCCAGTGCAGTGAAGAGACCAAAATTGAGTGAACATGGTTTACCATGTTTACTATGAGAATGGTTGCCTTCTCCAAATCGGCATAGCCAGTGCCAGCGTATTTACCAAACGTGACTTCTTCTGCTGCCAATCCGGCCAAAAACAGAACCAACGAATTGCAGATTTCCTTTTTGGTGAAAGTCGATATTTCGTGGATTTCGTCCATCGAACAAACGAATTCGCCTTGGGCGTTTGGAAAGATGCTCAACTTAAAAAACAAAATTAATGTTCAGAAAGTTGCTTGTTTTGAACTTCTTTAACAAACAAGATTTACTTTTTTCACTGGTTTGACATGCTGCAACTTCCAGCCGACTACAGCATGGCCAGCTTCGTGAACTGCCGCCACATCTTTGTCCTTTTCGCTGAAGCCAGTCACTTTTTGAATGCCTCTCCTCATACGATCGAGGGCTTTATCGAAGTGTTCGATCTTGATTTCGTCGGCCAATAATCTCGATGCGATCATGGCAGCTTCGTTGCAAGTCGCTGCAATTTTGGCGCCGGAGAATCCATCGGTCAGCAAAGCGATTTTCTTCGCTAAATTATTCTTCTCTAAACTTGTAGTCAGTGGTTCCAAATGAATTCTTGCAATGGACACTCTAAAAAGTTGTAGACTGATGCATTATGCAGCAATGCATCACTGATTTGTCTTGTAGCGATTTTATCTTGAAGCGATGCATCACGCAGCGAATCGTCTTGCAGCGATTCATCTTGCAGCGTTGCATAAAACAATGATTCGATCTACCTTGCAGCGATACATCTTGCAGCGATTCAACTTTGCAGCGATTCATCTTTATCGATTCAACTACAGTTTCACTGGTAGAAATCCTACAGTAGAAAATTTTCCTACCTGGCCTCCAAATCCGGATTTGCGATTTCGATACATCTGTCAAATCGCCCGGGTCTCTTCAAGGCTTGGTCCAGTGATTCTTCGTCGTTTGTAGCTCCGAAAACTATGACTGGCTTACCGGCATTTTCCTCGAAACCTGAGATTTGCAACAAAAAAACAATATTTCTCTTATCGGTTCAAACTACGGTTCAATTTACCGTCCAACTGAAGCAACAATTCCTCTGTCAAACTTTGACTTTGCGGAGTTGATTTCCAACCTTCTCGAGCTCTGCCGATGCAATCGATTTCGTCGAAAAACAAAATGCACGGGCTGAATTTTCTCGCAAGACTGAACACTCTTCTCAGCTGAATTATTCGCTTGTAAGCTTGCAAGCCAGGGCGGAAAATGTGCAACTACAGCTACCTGTTGGGGACCATTCGTTTGAGCTAAGAAACTTGCACACGAACATGAAATAAATGGTATGTTTCCTTCACCGGCTGTAGCCTTGGCTAGCAAGGTTTTGCCATTTCCTGGCTCTCCGTAGAGTAAGGCGCCCTAAAATCAACTATAGATGAAGATGAAGCTAAAAAAACTAATAATCTGTACCAACTTTTAACGGTCTAGCTCCAAGTTTGGTGTATAGATCCCTCTGATTGAAGAAATTCACGAATTCAACGATTTCGATTTTAGCTTCTTCATAGCCTCCGATGTCCCTGTAGACAGTGAACTATAGACACGTCAACTATATCGTCACTTCAACTACAGTCACTTCAACTGTAGTCACTTCATAGTTTCTCGCACTACAGTCAAATTCAACTATAGTTAACTGTCCAAGTCTGTAGACAGTGAACTATAGACATTTCAACTATAGTTAACACATTTTACTACATGAAGCATTAATAAAACAAGTTTTTTAGCATTACTTCATTTTAACAGTGACTTCTCCAGGACGGAGCATGGTCAAAGGTAAACTGGAAAAAAACCATTTCACGTCGCTATAGGTTGCTAAATTTTAGTTACAGATGCTTAGCTAGTACTGTTTACTTGTATTTTTTCAAATTAGTCGTTTCACTTTCCCCCTCATCGTCCGACGCCTCCTCTTTTCTTCCGATGAATTTTTTGAATTTTTCCGGTATTGTTAAATAGGTTTTAGTAGCAGAATTTTCCTTAGCCATTTTTTATCAAACAATATTTAGCCAGTGAAACGACAAAGACTAAAGCGAGGCGTAGCTAGTCGCTTTTCCAGCAGCTACAAACAGAAACTAAAATCAATTCGAGCCAGGGACTAACAAGGCAACCTCATGGAAACCGACTTTTTTGCACATGGAGTTTCAACTATAGACATATAGTTGGCAACTACTGACCAACAGTAATTACAATAGTAGCAACTGTAGACTATAGTTGGCATAAACCAACAGTGAAGACAACAGTTGACAACTATATACTTATGCTAATTTGTAGTTGACAACTATAGACCGTCCTTGTTGACAAGTCTAGACCCTACATAGTTGGCAATTATAGGCCACACATGTTTGGCAACTATAGATCATGCATAGTTGACAACTATAGTCCATTGCTAACCACTATAGTTGCCAACTATAGACCGAATTTTCTTTTAGAAAATCATTATGACAACACTTGACATCCAATCATTTATTTAACAATGTGAACGTTGCATGACAACCGAAGAATCTCATTTAGTTTTTAGTTCTGTGGACTCGTTTGCAGGACGCAGTCTCAAAATTTATTGCTTCTATAGTTCGTGCAAAATCAAATGGCGGTCGACATTTTTATTACCGCTTTCTTGGTTTTATTATCATTTAAAATTTGCATCTGTAATAAGAGAGGGAAATGTGATTAGGAAAGTCAATGTCTTATCAGAAAATTTGTTTTCAGCCGCCGATGTAGATTGCTACAGATTTTGCGATGAAGCTAAATGTACGTGCACGGAATCTGGTACCTATCAATGCAAAAACGGGCAATGTATCAGTTTTAGCAAATACCGTGACTATGTGCTGGACTGCGAAGACGGGTCCGATGAAGCTACAAGTATGTGACAAGTGTCCACTACAGTTGTCCTCCAGAGTTTTGTAATTATACTTACCTAGATTTGTCCTATGACTGCAGTTGTTCAATTCATCATTGTTCAGTGACTTCCTGATGGAGTGGCCATCTGTACTGTGACCAAAGTCCATTTCACTAGCGATTTGTGATGTGACATGTTGACCAGCGACTATAGTTGTCAGAAACTTTTTTCCGACACTTTTTGTTTCAGTGTGTTGCTCGGACCAGTTCAAATGCGATACAAAAGGAGGCATTGGCCGGTGCATCGATAGTTCTCTGTTGGACAACGGTTACGTCGATTGTTACGATCAAACCGATGAATCTTCTCTCAATCGTAAATGTCCAATTAGAAATACTGCATAAATCAGCCTTCACCCAAATATTATCCTTGAACTATAGAACAGTCATGTGCCACCTTTACTGATGGCGGGAAGGTAAAAGGAACTGACTACTATGAATGCACAACAGTTCCAGGTGGATCGAAGTACGGTAAATGTATACCGATAATGAACGCGTTGGATTCCATTGAAAATTGTCCAAATGCAGATGACGAAGGTAATGTAGGAACTTGCAGAGCACAAACTATTGTTCATTCACAACTGCAAACTCAAGAAGACTACAGTAAGCATGATTTGCAAGTACGGCGGGAAAATCAATTTTGAACACTTACACTTTACAAATTGGTCAACTATGTCTGCTAAAATGACTAAGACACTAAGTGAACCATTTTTTCAAGTGTAAGTGGGTCAATAAATGTGCTTCAACCGTACCTGCAAATCATTCTTACTGTATTCTTTTTGAGTTTGCAATTGTGAATGGACTTTAGTCACATACACTGTAAACCAGTCATCCCTAGCATTGTAAGTGGACATTACATACAACTATAATATCGTTATTAGTGGGGTTTTCCGTATAGCGAGCATTTTCTGGGCCCAACACCAGAGACACTTGCTGGCGGAGCTATTATCGACTAACGAGGGAAACCTTTTTACTGCCCGACGCCGATCGCGGTGTCATATATATTAGTCGAAAGCCCTTTCATTGC
>JAQGBA010002097.1:0-10397 GCA_034698125.1 Prionchulus punctatus | reverse complement strand
GTACATCTATTCACGGGCTAATTTACATGTACGGAAAGCTTAGCCTCCAGTTTGCTACGAGAACCGTTTGGAAACTTCTTTTTCTCTCAATGTTAGCTTTATGGTTTTACCAGTCGAGGTTGAACACATTAATGTACTTCTCGTACAAAACCAGTACAACCGAAGTTTATAAACCGATGGCAACTATGGAATTTCCATCCATAACATTTACGCCGATGTCCATCTTTAAAAGAAGCGCCGTTGGAAGCGCCTCATACATTCCGGTGTTTATGGCATTGAGATATTCCGAAAATCGGAAGCAATTAAGCGAATTATTAATGCAGGTATACCAAGTAACATTAATTGCAAAAGTAAGATTAAGAAATGGCGACAATTCTGCCAGTGTACATCTCTTCATGGGCTAATTTACATGTACGGAAAGCTTAGCCTCCAGTTTGCTATGAGAACCGTTTGGAAACTTATTTTTCTCTCAATGTTAACATAATACGTAAAATCCTTCATATTTTCATAATATTAATAACAATGTTCTATTTCATCCATTTCTTGCCTACTGCATCACAATAATTGTATTTACTGTGTGAAAGTGAGGTATATTTAGATAAATTTTTTCCATTGTATTTATGTAATAATAAAAGTAATATCAACAACGATTCTTAATCAATTTAAGATTTATAATTAAGAATATTAAGTTTTCTTACTGACAATTTTTTAAACTTGCATTTTACATTAATAAGTAAAATCCTTCACATTTTCACAATTTTAAGAACAATTTTCTATTACACCCTTTTCTTGGCTACTGCATCACAATAATTGTTTTTACTGTGTGAAAGTGAGGTATTATATTGAGATAAATTTTTTTGCTTGTGTCTAGAATAAGAAAAAATAAGTTCTTAATTAAGAATAATTTCTTCCCTTCCTTCTACTGTAGTCGCTGTGACGCATCCGGCGTCATGATGACAATGATCATGGTCATAGAAACGCACATGACCGATCGTAGTCACCATGACGTCGACGCCAACTGCCATATACAGAGATAGGGGCTTTCCAGCGTCACGGTGACTATGGTCATTGAAACTTGCGCATAAAATTTGTTTTTATTAGTTTTACATTCAATGGGAAATTGATTCTGTCTTATAGCACTGTCAAATCGATGCGGAAATCCCTTTCACAGTATGGAGCATTTTCAAAATTAGTTACTTGTTGTTATAGATACATGTTGTCACAGATGAGACCAGCGAACCTGCGACCGCCAAAACACAAAATTGTCTGCAAAAATGCGGGGGACAGGGAAACGTATTGTTTTGAGTGTTTTAAACGATTCCTCTTGGTGAGACGGACATTTTCATGTATAACTCGATGAGTTTTGATCAGAAACACATAACTTTTTATTTATTTTAAAGGTCATGGATTTCTATTCCGGCTAGTTTAAGAAAAATGACACAGCCAATAACGAAACAAACGGCATTGTTACTAAGAACGATTGCATCGTCAACTTGATCTGAGCATTCAAGGACAATAAATACATCGGCACCAAATCGGAATACGCAGCTGGATTCACTTGAACCACTGTATATAAAAATGTGAGCAAAAGTACAAAATAGTACAAACCATCGATCAAGCGTCGGTGATCACTACGCTGATAATTATATGATTAGTTTGTCTTTTTTTAGAATGGACAGTGCAGCCAATTAGACTTTTCGCATGAGTCTTTCGGTAGAAAATAACGATCGTGCCCAGAAGCAAAAAACGTTCCAACAGCCAAATTAACAAACTGCTCATTCTGATTGAGATCCACAAAGCAAAATGAATATATGTGAATTCATCATTGTTCAGTGACGTTATATTCTTCATGAAAGAAATTGATTGAAACACGGAGGATAAAACAAACAGAACCAACAAACTTTTATAGCATTTCTCGTCGAAAACTTTTGATAAAGCTGGATCGGTTTCCATGCGAGTGAAAACCTGTTCAACATCAAAGCCAGCGACATTAGTTGACTCCATACGAGGCATACGTCGCTGATGTAGACAAACATGTGAACCACAGTCTGCGTATTCAGCGGCAGTTGCAGCCACTGTAAATTGAAAAAGCAACTGATGATGTTGCCCAAAACTTGGAAGAATTGCAAAATAAAAGGAGGCGAGTCGTTTTCAACTATTGTTATAAGTCGAATAACAACAGCAAGATTGAACAATGCAATCACAAAAAAGAACGGCGAAAACAAAAATACCACGCACGCAAGCACAGGGAATTGGGCCGCCTCTTTCGACAGATTGGTGAAATACGTTTTCAAGCTCGGATAAAACAACGTCGCAATTAAGACAAAATTAAACAAAGAATAAGTCTCACTTTTTGCTTGGGCATGTGTTTTGAATGCGAAAATGGCAAATAAGACCGAATATCTTTCTAAATAATTTCTTCAGAAAATAACTGAATATTTGGGTGGAATTTCTCGCAAGATTGTGAGATCATACCATTTTCATTGTTTTCTGATGTCATATGTGGGGAAGAGAAAGAATAGAAAATAATGAAAAATTATTTGATTAGCATACATTTATAATTAAGATTTTGGAATTTGTGATAATATTATTTTAACAGGTGGATAATAACTATGCAAAATTTATTTCCATTCGTGATATAAAGCAATTTTTTACAGAAACAATGATATTACTAATTTTTGGAAAATGTTTGCTAGTTACAAATTGATATAAGCACGCTGATGTTGTTTCATTGCCGCGCGAAATTCAAACATTTGACATTAACGTGCAATCATTACGTATTTCTTGTTTTTAGAAATTTTGTTTATTTTATATCAATTAAATTTTTATGCACACGATGCAAATACTTTTGTTAATTATAGTTGGGTAGATTTTCCATTACAGTTCGATTTTATTATTCATGTTTCTGCCTCGCTTGAGCATTCGATCGGTTTACTGAAAGAAGTTTTCTTCATCATTTCAGGCATAAATAGAGGTTGTAGACAATGAGAAATTTATTTTACCTGCGCTTGTTCTAAGCCGTTTTACAAAAGCAGTACTGCATCCTTTGCTCGTCCAGGTATAGCCCGCAGGGCATGAACACACGCTGTTAATGCACACCGCCACTCCGTGACATTCGCTACCGTCTATGCACAGTATGCCCACTGCAAAATTCTCAGGCACACACTGCCTTCCCATTAATACCTGATCTGGTGGGCAGGATGACGAGATAGCCTGCGAAATTCTCGACTGACTGGTCTGCGCAACCAGTTGATTCGACTGCGCCGACACATGACTTGATTGCGCAATCGGCTGATTCGGCTGGCTGTTCAGTTGACTTACTTGCGGCGTTGGCGCGTTGATTAACTGCGGCAACTGATTACTATTAAGGCTTTGGGTATTGACACGATTGTAGTCGAAGATGTTCTGATAGTTGGTCTGATATTGATTAGCATTCTGATGATTGTTGTTCCTATTTGGCTGATTATTTATTTGCAACAGTGGCGAATACGCCGCTTCTTCTTGGATATTGTTGTTTGACGAATAAACAAAGTGCTGTTGATTCGGCTGACGAGGTGGCGGCTGCTGAACAACGCAATTAAATCCGGATCGAACGTAGCCATTTGGGCAAACACAGACGCCGTTTTGGCACGTGCTGCCGCTTATGCAAATATTTCTCGTGCCGCAACTTGATCCCGGATAAGCGTAGGTAACTGCGGGCGCCTGAGGTGGTAGATATACAGAATTCGATTCTAAAAACAAACTACGCAAGTAAATTTCTTGTGATGACGTCACTGTCTAAATCATCGAAGAAATGTTTTGCTCAACCTGGTAGATAGTGATTGGATTCTTCGGATGATTGTTGCTGCGGCCATTGATAATCCATTACGTATGGTGGAGCCGAAGGCTTATCAATTTTATTATAATTAGTAAAGAGTTGTGGCTGAATTCGTACGGGCATCACTGAATTGGACCTCGAAATTGGTGGATGGCTTGTCTCTTCCGAGGGCGCAGCCACCGAAGGTGACGTGGCATTGTGATCTTCCTGTTCGATGAATACGCACGAAGCACCGAAGGCTCCATACTCTGGGGGGCATTGACACACATCCTTAACACATATGGCCACTCCTGCGCACTGGACGGAATTCCTGCACGGGCTGTGCAATCCAACTATAAATCCAAGCAAATCATTTAAATCGTCAGCCGTATGGAGAAAATAATAAAATCATACTCATATTTTGAACGTGGACGGTCCGAAGAATCGACAAAAACACCATGCACCGTAGCAACGTGGCCATAATCACTACCCCCGTGATAACAATTGCATAGAAAATTAACTATAGTTACAAATATTGGCTCGAAAACCCAATTGCACGTTCGGGTTTTTGGGGAAAAAATTCGTTTCGAAAGCGTGTGTCGTATTCACACGTCGAAAGTTTGTCCGCGTGCTAACAAATTTGTCACATGTTTCGTTTATACTCGAGTTCAACAAACGGTCGACATTTCAGCTTTTCAATTAACACTACTGGCCACTTATTTCACAAATACACCCGCCAATCCAAACTCCGACCGTCGGCCATTCAATGGTGGGCGTCGGGCGATCTCGGGTTTGCACGGGCTCTGGTGTACACATGAAACCGTCGAGCTCGTTTACCAAACGGTGTTTGGAGGTTTTCTAAACGATGTTGGGTATACAACCTCATGGACGCCAGGACCTCGCTGGAAGGGCGTCGTAGCGAATTTTTTTTGTATCCAAAATGTCAAACTTCACACTTAACTACGGAACGTGAAATACATTCAATACGTATGTCGCAATAGACTTTAATGACCATTGAAACTGACCATTCGTGAAAAGAACACGTTCGCAAAACAGGACACTAATTTACATAATAACGCGTACCATTCGGATAGAAATATTTTCTCCGAAAAAACAACAAGCGCAAAATTAAAATGTAAATATATGACAAGACAAAAATCCAGTTATTTGAATGCATATCAATTTGTATTGTTCAGTTCGATGAGTTTCCAAGTTACTGTTGTCGTGTTATCCTGGTGAGACAAACCGATATGATAACAAACATTTTTAAACAAATTCGTCGCAAAATTTATATATTTCCGAGAGCTTAATATTCATACGCAATTGTTCTAAGTTACCACTGCTATGGTAACCATCTATTTTATCCACAAATTTGAACTGTAGCATGTTTGATAGAAAGATTCTGTTTTTGAGTGTTACTCTTGCACCTTCGAGATATAAGAAATATTTGTTGAAAAACCAAAATTCCCAGTTTTGTTCATCACAAAATATTATTCTCCCAAGACATAATTAGTCTTTGACTTCTAAGTTACTGTTGTTGGATTATCCATCAGGTATCAAATGACAAATTTTTCTTTTATCCAAAAACACATGTAAGCTTTAATATAGCACAAGCAATGATAGTTGATAGAAAGATTTGAGCAAATGGAAGGAACTTTTTTTAAATTTTCGGCCAGCGGGCTTGTCGATTCACAGTTTGGTTTGCATGCATGGTAAACTAATTTTGTGCTTCTTCGCGAGGACCATTTGGAAACTGATCTTTCTGTCAGTGTTTCCTAATGTGCGTGTATCAGTCGAGGTTGAATATTTTACGGTATCCATCATATCAAACAATTTTCCAAGAGATAATTGACGAAGTTACCATTGTTGAGTTATCCATCTGCCATAAAGGCAAAAATTTTAGCTTAATCCGAAAATGAATTTATCTATTAATCTAGCACAAGCAACGATGGCTGATAGAAAGATATTGAGCAAATGGAGAGAATTCTGTAGGAGTACATCGATCCATGGTTTGATTTACATGTATGGTAAACTAAGCATACACTTCTTTGCGAGGACCATTTGGAAACTGATCTTTCTGTCGATGATAACCATGTGCGTGTATCAGTCGAGGTTGAATATTTTACAATATCTATCATATAAAACTATTACAAGCGAAGTATATCAATCGACGCCACTTATTGAATTTCCGGCGATAACTTTTTCGCCGATGTCCATGTTCAGACGCAGCGCCGTTGGCAACGCTTCTTCGTTTCCCTTATTTTTGGCGAATTTCTACGCCGAAGATTTCAACCAGTTACAAGTCCTATTTAAGGAGGTGACTTTTATTATCAAACATTTTGAAAGTCCAGCGAAATCACAGGATTTTGAATATATATTTCCAGGTACAAACCTCATGCAGCTCCGATAAAATCACAAACTTTTCGCGTCGGATCGACGAAAGTTTGAGTCAATTTTACAGCCAAAAATATTACAACGAAACAGTCAATGCTGTCCCATTCACGCACGAATACAGCATTGCGAAATGTTGGTGGAACAACAAGGAATTCGAATGTAGCGACGGGTTCGTGAATCACATTAGCGATACGATGTTCAGTTTCACTTTCAACATCGGAAAATATTTCGTACAACTTTGGAAACAAAGTCCAGGTGAGCTGTTGTTTGAATTAGTTTAGCAAAAGCACGGAGGGCGCTTAGGGCCTGGCGAGAATTGGGTTGAGCCTTATTGAATTAAGTTTCTATTTAGATGCGCAAAATCAAGCACTATTCGGAATGAATTTCAACACCTACGATGAAAAAATATACAAAATTGTATCCCCCAAACAAGGTTTACGCTTGCTTATAAATACGCATCAAGAGGAATACTGCGGTAACGACGCATTCAAAAGAGGCGCCGGTTTCATGTTTTCGGTACACGACAAGAATTTCATCAGTTGGTCGCTCAGTTATCCTTATTCGTATTTAACGCCGGGGTATGAACACAACATCGCCATAAATCTTATACGTTACAAGCGCAACGTG
The DNA here is from genome assembly GCA_034698125.1 of Prionchulus punctatus. Lineage (NCBI taxonomy): Eukaryota > Metazoa > Nematoda > Enoplea > Mononchida > Mononchidae > Prionchulus > Prionchulus punctatus. The sequence goes on along the minus strand of JAQGBA010002097.1, from coordinate 3,580 downwards.
GAACATTTGGGCAAGTGTATAAGTAATTTAGACTGGATGATGTTTATGAAAGATAGTTACAATATCGACATGTGTCGCGTCCAATGTGCTGTCTTACTAACGCTGCAAAGATGCAAATGCTGTCCAAACTCCGCCATAGCCCTCAGTAATCTTGTCGAAACAGCTGTGCAAAGATTCGGCATAAATAGCAGCTATACAAGAATATGTTCGGAAAATGCCGATTTAACATGCCAAAAAGAACTGATGTACTTCTGGCTAAATTCTGCACCGAATGTAGTTTGTCCGATGTGTCAACCGCAATGTTTCGAAGGGGCGTACGAAATACAGATCACGAAATCTTTACTGCGCGCCGGCACTTTGGTGAATGAGCTAAATTCATCGAATGTCGAAGAAATTAAAAAAAATTACATCTTGGCCGCCTTTTACGTTGCTAATATGAACACTCTCAACATCGAAGTCAACCAAGCGTTCACACTTAGAGATTTGTTCATTTTCCTCGGTGGCAACGTCGGTTTACTTTTGGGAATGTCGTTCGTCAGTTTCTTCGAAATCCTCGACATACTGCTCCAAACCGCATATCTGTTGTTGCTAAAGAATAGAAATCGAGTGATACATGTTAAACAAAGGATGAAAATTATCAAGGCCAATAATATAGCGAGCAAGACTAACATTCTGCGAAAAGTCAAGGAGAATGTTGGACATTTAAAAGCGAAAACCAAACTATCTCTGAAAACCAATACTGCTACAGAGTCATGTGTACCCGACAATTTAGCATGTGTTGAAATCCCACAATAACACCACTTTGTGTTATTGTGCGCTTTTTAGCACACTTACCTTTGGGATGCCTTGATCCATTGTCAACATGCTTTCATGTCTTAATTTTCTATCACAGATTTAGAAAGAAGACCAAAAAGAATTCTAGCACGATTCAAATTGAAATGTTGACGTTCTTGACCTTTCAATCCATTCAAGGTTTGACTATCAATAGTTTTGATGTCAGCTGTGTTTTACTGTAGTTTCTGCACAATTTTCATTTATCTATCATATTTGTATACTAAAGAATTTTACACTGTATACTGAATACTGAATACTGAATCAGTATATATTTATATACTATTGACTTTTGATATCATAAAATGAAATTACGAAACCGCCAGCTATTAATAGCGTATTTTTCTCTTCAATGTAAATCATTTCACAGCAAATGTCAGTCATAAAGGCAATGTCATAAAGGCATGAAGGGTTTTTGGCGCAAAAATAATGTCGCTTAAGGCAGGCAATAGTTACGTTTTGATATGCAGTAAGCATATAACTGAATGAATTTTTAAAAGGGAGTCTCTTAAAAGGCGAGACCTTTTAAACATGTATAACCTGCCTTTAAAATGCAAACCCGTTTTCGATCAATATTTATGAGCAAAATTGTATTTCCAATGATAAGTCTGATTGTCTGAGTGACTAAAGTAAGCGACAAACAATCCATTCCATTGTCCCCGATGTCGCAAACGGATATGTTAAAAACAATATGAAACAAACATCATGCCAGGATATGTTCGAATAATTGGAATTATTTTGCTTTTCACTGAATACTACATTACTTCTCTTAGACTTCTAAGCATACCACTTAACGTTCTCCTGTTAATAACAAGAGCTTTGTAAATGGAGAATTTGTTGTGTGGAAAGGCGTTATTCAGTTTATGCATTATGGTGGGAAATTTGAATTATGAAGAGACGAAGTGAAAGTTGCATTGCATTTATACAATTTTTAAAAATACAGTTGTATAAAGTACATTTATTTCTCTTTGTCAAACAGATAGTATTTCAAATTCTTCAGAAACCCATACGAATGAGTGAGCAACATGTGGCGCGATAAGACCATTGATAAATGTGTTCTGTTAAGCGAGCTAAAGTCCATTCACAAATGCAAACTCAAAAAGATTACAGTAAGATTGATTTGGAAAACAGAAACGTTAGAAAACACAGTTTTTAACCACTTACACTTCACAAAATGGCCACTTTACCCTATAGCCATGACTCACACACTAAGTGAACCATTTTGTAAAGTGTAAGTGGTTAAAAACTGTGTTTTCTTAAGTACTTGATCTTACTGTAATCTTTCTGAGTTTGTAATTGTGAATGGCCTTTAGTCTTTCTTCTTCCGTGTAAATGCATGATGCATCATGCCAGTCTATTCTGGTGAACATTGGCAAACATCATGAATGCAAATGGAAACTCCCGTGCAACATAACGAATCCTTACAAGTGAAGTTCAAAGTTGAAGTTAAAATCATTTTTACAAAACAAAGTGAATCTGATTGAAAATTATGTTTGAAATCTGCGCAAGGATAACAAATATGAAAAACACGAGAAGAAACAACTGATAAATGAAATGCTCGTCATTGAGCAGCATCAAGAGTACGGACTTATCGATGAACAACATGAACAAAACTCATCAAGCCGTTTGCAATACAAACCGTTGGCATTGTATTATGATCGTTTTGGCGAGGATTTTGATGATTACTAACCGGGACTGAGTGTTTAACAAACATTCATGCTGTTGAGCTGTGACTGTCTAACTTTGGCAAAGACCCTTCAATTGCAATTGACCTTGCAAGTTTTTATGTTGAGTCTAAATGTTCTAAATGTTCGGTGGATATATCGAATATTTTAGGAAACCATAAATCCCAACTGAATGCTTCGTTCATCAGAAAATAATAACTTTCATATAGATAATGTCACAAATGTACTAAGTTATCATCGCTGAGATATCCATCTGTAGCGTCAAATTTAACAAATTTTTGTTTTATTCGAAAACAAGGTGCAGTATAATTTAACTTAGCTCGAGCAATGATGGTCGATAGAAAGATTCTCAGCAAATAGAGAGATTTCTGCAGGAGAACGTCGATTCACGGTTTAGTTTACGTATACAGTAAATTGAGCCTATGGTTCGTTGCGAGAACCATTTGCAAAATTTTTCTTGTCGATGTTAACTCTGGGCGATTATAGTTGCGGTTGAATATCTTACAATATCTATCGTATCATACTATCACGAGCGAAACATATCTACCAACACCAACTATGGAGTTCCCAGCGGTAACCTTTTCGCCATAGTCTGTGTTGAGACGAACGGCTGTTGGCAACGCTTCTTTCTTCTCTTCCCATATTTTTGACGAATTTTTACTCTGAAGATTCCAAGCAGTTACAAGTTCTATTAAATGAGGTAACTTTTACGATAAAACGTTTTGAAAGTTCAGTTACGTCATTCTGAAATCACTATGTTACTCGTATTTCAGATAAGACAATCATGCAGCTCTGCTAAAATCACAAATATTTCTCATCGAAAACCGATGACAGTTTCAGTAAATTTTCTTATCGGAGATTACATTGAAACGGCAAAGGTGCTGCTTATAACGGGTGATCGTAAAAAAATGGCACAAACTTTAAATACACATAACTTTCAAACGCGCGGATATTTTTGAACAGGATTTGCACAGATCATAGAGCATTATGTCCTCTAAAATCAGGCCAAGTTTCATTTAAAAATTCTAACCCTATCAGCAATAGCAATAAAATGAAGTCAACCA
>JAQGBA010002096.1:0-10400 GCA_034698125.1 Prionchulus punctatus | reverse complement strand
TCGAGGTTTATCAGTAACACTTCTACTTCTTGTTCATCAGTCCGTAAAAGACTCAAAATCTTCCTCCACAGTATTCTACTGTTCTCCAAAAATGATTGTTTTTCATTTCACTCCCTCTTTTCATATGTATCTTGAAAATTTGATATCTTGGGAATAAAGGTGTGAGGGCACGAATCCTTTTGGGGTTTTTCATATCTCATTGGGGTCTATCTGTCATCAAAAGATGAGATCTAAACGGCTTGAACACCTGGGGATGTTCCCTCATTAGTTTTTTCTTGTAAAGGTTTTCACTAAAATACTACCTAACAAAAGTAGAGTGGCAAAAATGTGGATTTTTGTTGACGTAATTTATGAACATTTTTATCATAATATTTTCTGCCTCGCAGAAATTTTCAACGACTGTACTAGGTTAGTACTAAACAAGCAAATTGATTGTTGTGTTGCTTACAATAGTGGGTGGAGCAAATTTACATGAATAATTACAGCTACAAAATAATTGCTGTTTTTTCCTTTTTTCGGGAATGCCTATTGCACTGCAGGAAACAGTTATAATAGTAGGTGTAGAAGTTAGTAAACATCAAACCGATTTGACATTTCAGACAATAACCAGTGCAATACCTAACTGATAATATTAGCTATTTTGAAGCAACCAATCAGTTGTCAATGCCGCGTCATGCTGTGCTGCTTGAGCAAAAAATTATGTAACCCCATCATCAAAGCAATTATGCCCAAAAATGATTGCATCACAAAACCTTTTTCATTAAATTTGATGGGTAATGTTTTTTTGGTGATTGATAGATGTTTATTGAGTTCAAAATTCTACGAAAAAACAATTAAATTTTTAAATTTGTGTTTGTGTTTGCTGGTTTTTAAAATTAAATTAAAAAAACATTTAAATTTTGATAAACAGCAAACTAGATTGCAGGCTATTGTGACAGAAGCAATATAAGTCCATGTAATTCCATTCTGTTTTTGCATTTCCCTTGCTAGTACATCCAGAGTCAACTGATAACAAAAAGCTAAAAGTTATAATGTCGGTAGCTGCGATTCTTTTGGTCCTAGTGGCTTCGATTGGCCAAGCAAAAACCCAAGTCACGAACTGCCCAATCGCTTGTCCGTATGGATGGAACAAATGGGGACCATTCACCAAAAACTGTTACTTACTGCCGTCGCAACCGCTGGTGTTGGACAGCTTCTGGAATCAATGGAACTACTGCAAGGGAAAAGAACCCACGTCTTATCCATTGGTAATCAATGATTTAGTTGAGCAAGCCTTAGGAACCATTGTCGCTCTCCAATACGCTCCCAGCTACATCACCCAGCTCACCAATGCTTTTCTATGGCTAGGCGGCTACGTCGATTCAAATGGTCAATGGCAAGTAGCTGACGGCACCTCACCCAACAGTGTTCTAATGGTAACAGCAAAGTTAGGGGGTTCAAGAAATGGCACATGTTTATCAGCTGATCCAAAAACCTTGGGCGCCTGGTTGCCGCGACCATGCAAGGATGATAATGGCGCTGTCTTCTGCGAAATGGCTCCCAGGCCTGTATGCGATGGCAGAACCGGTGGCATGTTGCCGATATCGGATATTCAACTTAATAATTTGAAAGATTTGATTCCAAAAATGCCTAGCTTGCCCATTTTTGGCCAGCTTATGGGGGGTGGTAGCTTGTTGGGCCTAGGTGGTAATTGAATTTAGAGTCATGAGTAAGTCGGACTGGTAAAGGTGATGGGCATATGATAGTGACTGGCTGAAATTTTATGGTTAAACAAAAAAATTTTTGAAACGATTTTAAGTCTTGCGATAAATGTATCAAACATGATTGAGAATAATAAATGATGACAGACGGATGATGCTGTTGGGGTGATGGTCGTTTAATCTATTCTTTATATTATTTACTGATTTTTATAATATTTACCAAAAAATAAAATAAAATATTTTTTAGATTTTTTTGTGAAACGAATCACAGGCTAATTGTAAGTAACTGACAAAAAATATGCAACAAAATATGGTAACCACCAAAAAAGTTTATGACTAGCTGCATTTAAAAATAATGCAGGAAAATGTGTATGTGCTTTAAAAAATGCAGCACAAAGAATTAATTTTTTTCCAACTGATATTAAGTAAAAAAGCGAAGTTACTATGCACAGTGAAAAAAAATGTTTTAAAATAGTGTGGTCCACGCCACAACAAAAACTGTCCTATTGAAGAAACTAAATTTAAAAATGTTTTTTTTTGCCCTGCCCTCTCTTTGACATGTTTAGTAAGCACGAGCATAGCAAAATCTGAAAAGATTAAAAAATTAAGAAATCAACACAAAATTACATAATCAGTGCAATTCTACCCATCTTCCCCACGTTAGTAAGCTTTTTCAAACCTTTCTTAAAACTCTTTTTATAAGTTGGTCGCAAAGTGGCCAAGGGTTTATTTGAAGGGGTTCGTATGGAATTAATGAAGCGACGCAATTAGTGGCAACCTAATATTTTATTTATGACTTCCGTTAATCAGATTTCAATAATTGGTGTAAAAAGAAATTTTTAATTAAGTTATATTTTTGGGTAGTCGGTTCGACGGTTGACGTAGGTACCTTAGGAAGCCCAGAAGCGGATATTCGGAAGTGAAAAACCTGAACTTTTGTTTTCCTTCTAAAGGACTCCCATCTCCTCAACTTTAGAGCTTTAGCACAGACAGACAAAGTTCTAAGGATTCTAAAACCTCTCTAGAGTCTACGGCTTTTTCAAATTTTTTAAAAAAGGCTGTCACCCAGATGTACTATCCCGACAGTATGAGTAAATTCAAAGCGGCTAAAATTTCCAAGCTGATATTTATTTCAGCTTCCTGATTTATACTGATATGATTGATTTTCTTCATTCTGCTCATCGGATACTGACAAATGAAACAGAATCCACAAATCACAAATTACAATGCGATGTAAAAAATTTTTATTTGCATAAAATTGAACAGAAAAAAGAAGTGCTTTTTATATTTTCCCATTTTTTCAATCTTATGTTGTGATTTTAGTGATTGTCTTGTAATTTTCATCTGTGGAGTAAAAGATACATTGTAATATTTTGATTTACATAATGACTTCTCTCATAACCTCAAAGTCCTTCACCGATATTCTCAGGTCTGGAGGATATTGGGCGATTATTGATGGTTGCTGAGTCAAATTTAGGCAATGTTCACGGCAATTTAGGTGACCCTGAAAAACAAAAACAGTTGTTGGAAAGAGCACTGGAAATACAAGAAAATCATTATGGGCCTTACCTGTTCACAGCGAAGTGGCTGGAACTCTTAAATTTAAGTTTGGCTGAAAGTTCAAGTGAAACATCAACAATTTTATCACAACCTAAATTCGATTACTTGAAAATTTTTAATTAATGTAATGCTCTGATTTTGATAAATGTCATATAATTTCATAATTGTTCTTGCATTCTATTGCAAATACTGTACACGAGAGGATGTCTAACTGTAAATGTTCAACTATAGTTACAGTGACAGAAGTCATTTCCCGTCACTTGAGAAGTTGAATAAATGAAATTATTTAATTGTATTTTATTAAAAGTGAAACAAAATGAAAAGCAAGTGCATAATAAAAGGGTGGGCGTCTTGCTCACAAGTGAGACGGCTGCTCCAACGGGTTACATTTCAATAACTAACATAAAATACTACGATTTCAAGTTGAGCAATGTCTGATGATAAAGCTAAAATGCGAAATCAGCATGATTCAGCAACGAGGCGTCATCATGAGATAGAAAAATAGGAATGTAAATTAAAGCAAAGGTTAATCTTCGTCACATTACTGTGAAAGTTTGCTGTAGGACCATTGTAATACTGTTGAGTAATGCATATTTATGATTGTGGATGTGGATTTTGAGAAATATGAAGCATAAAGTAAAGAAACAACCTTTTGCCATTAAACTACTGGCTGGCATTCAAATACGTTCTGTAAATATTCGGGGGTTTTTGAAAAACAATATTCGAATGGACCATGAGTGGAAGTTGGCAAATAAATGCACCTCATTTAAAGAGTTGAAACTTCAACAAAATGGAGTGCAAACTGCGTTTCGGCGCAGGTCGGTCGGTACATAATTTTGCTCAACTAAATTAATAAAATATCTGCAATTTGCTATTTCGAACACCCACTGTTTATTACGCCCTATTGGACTGGCCACCCATATAGTATTTTTATTGTCCATTGCTGCAAAGTTTGCACAAAGAAAACAACTTTCATACATTTTGACGATGGACGACAACAGATTAATTAATGATTTTGCGAATGTTTCGAGCGAGGCTTGGAGAAGCGAATTCAATAATATCGTTGATTAAACGTTTTGGAGAAGCTCTTTAGGTAATACATTCTTATATAGCGATCTTGCGTTATTTATCGTCAAATTTACTCTGAAATGTACAACAAAATTTATGTCAAATTTAATTTACAACTCTGAAATAAATGATCGATTTAGAATTCACATATTTCAAGGCGTTTGGATGTTTGGCGATGGTACAACACTCTATTAGGTTTCCCATTGACTGATGCCAGCTTGGCGACTTACGACGTACAGAAGGATGCAGTGTATTTTGACGAAAGAATAGACTTTGTGATACAATTGATTGTTTATGTTGTATAAATTTTGTTTCTACACCTTCATTTATTGAAGTCGAGCAAAAATTTTTATTATTATCTTCAACAAAATATGCATTTCTTCAGCGCAGCCTTATAAAACTACTGACATTACAAAATTTAATGTGACAGATCATCCATATAGGTGGATGCTGTCAGTGGGCAGTGGACAGATTCTTTGTTTTTGCAACAGTGCCACAAAACACAACACAATTGCAGAATTTTTGATTTGAAAGCTATCGCCGTCTTCATGATTGAAGGTATAATTTCAAACAAACAATGTAAAAGGTACATGGAACATACATACAAACGGATACCACAACAGACATCATAGAATGAGATTCCTTTATTGTTGTTTAGCTTGTTCATCCACAAAGTATCCAATCGACATTCAGTCTTCCTCTCGGACGTTTGAATTTATGCAATTTATTTATTGCATATAGATTTTTTTTTCTGCCATTAAAATTTATCCAACAATTAACCTGTGATTATTAGTTGCGATGTGCTATTGTCGAATTGGCTCTGTCTCGACATGTTTGATTGCAACTTCTGTCTCTTACTTCTTGCCAAATTTTCTTCCTTAATAGCGAATTGAAGGCTTTCTTTAAGTTGACAAATGAATCTTTTCTTATTCTTCACTTCTTTCTTTTCCTAGCTCGTGTCTACTTCATAATTATTTGGATGATCGTCATGCCCATTCAAGCAAAATCTTAAAGGTTGCTCGTCGAGGGTATAGCTGAATGAAACAGCAATTACACAACTCAACTTTTATTTCAACAAAAGAAATATAAATACGAACAGTTAGAGAATTTTTTTCAAATAAAAAGAACAAGTTCAACTGACCAATCAAATTTTTGAGTGAAAGTGAAAATGTCGCACCTGTATTCGTTCTATTGAACAGCCGGTCATGTGAAGAAACGAGAAGTGTATGAAGAAAGAGCGAAGGAAAAAATTTTAACAAACGTTCTGTACTTCGATAGCCTTTTCCTTCAAAATTTGTTGTTTTTTGTGTCTCATTGAATCTTATTTTGAATTCATAAAGTTGGATTCATATTTGTTCAACCATGCGTGATCAGTTTAGTACGCAATTTAACATTTTTTTAATTGGCTTTGCGCCATGGGGGCTCAGTTATAATAATTTAAATGAAGTATAAGGTTTCAAAATTAGATGATTCTAGGTGAAAAAACAAAAAATAATCAGAAAAATGCTATTGAAATGATACAGTCGACACTCGATAATCGGCATCGTTTGTCGGACCCTAAAATGTGTCGGATGTCGAATGTCGAACTGATGAAAAAAGTACTTTTTAAACTATATTAACACATTTTAACACTTCATAATGGTTAATACACCTTTAACACTTGAAAAAACAATATATGCTAGCAAAGATTACTTGTTTCTACTCATTTAGGTTTAAAAAAGTTACTTCAAAATTTAAAAAAAAACAAAAATTGTTTAGTTTTTGCCAAACGACAGTTCAACAATTCACCACTAAGACTGTTTAAATTTGCAAAGGCATGATCGGAAAAGTTTTCAGGATTTTGTTGCATGTATTTTTGAAGATTTTCGTTTGCTGTAATTATTATTTCTTCCTCTTCTTGCGAATCTATTTCTTCATCAGTATCTTCTTGCAAATCTGTATCATCATTTATTGCTATTTCTAAAATTTCCTTCAGTGAGGCTTTCGCCAGTTGGCAAATTCTCATCTAACTGAATATACTCATTGAAATCGAGAACATTTTTGATTTGCAAATTTCTGATGTTGCCATTGATTTCTTCATCAACAAAAACATTGTTGTTTGCAATATCATCCGTTTCATTGCCATTAATGGGTAGAATTTTTGTGTGTTTTCAGCAATTGTTTATCGTTGTACAATCAACCAAAGACCACGCAAGCCTTATCAATGGCGGTTTTAACATCAGTCAGATCCATGTGACCATGGTCAGCGATTTGACTCAACCATTCTGTCACTTGAATCTTCCTGTAATGTTTTTTGAAACAAGCGATAATACCAGCATCAAGAGGCTGTAGCCGAGAGGTCGTGTTGGGAGGCAGCTTCAAAATCTTTACATTGCTTAATTGGTCTGCAAAATGCGATGAGTGGTTGTCAAGAATTAATATAACATGCCTGTTTTGAAGTTTCATTTTTTAAATGAATTTTTCAATCCAATCTTGGAAGAGAACCATCGTCATCCAAGCTTTCTTGTTCCAGTAGTAGAAAACGAGCCATTCAGGATCATAGTTATTCTTAAACACTCTCGGACGTTAGCTTTTCCAATTACAATCGGTTGAAGTTTTTCTGAACCAGCTGCGTTGCAACATAATCCGACTGTTATTCTATCTTTGCTTCTTTTTGCGCCTGACAATTTTTGTGTTGCTAACGTTCTGTCGGGAGCCATTTTATAAAATAGACCCGTCTCATCCATATTGAATGTCTTCAGGTATGTCTTCAGGTTCATACCCATTTAAAGCTGCTTGAAGATTAGCTTGCGCAGTTGCAGCAAGATCAGGATCTACACTCGCAGTCTCGCCATGCTTTACTATTTGTGTTACGCCATGTCGTTTCTTTACTTTCTGAATCCAACCGACAGAGTACTTGAAAGTTTCTGGCACGCCGAGCCAAACACCAAATTCTTTGGCTTTTGTAATTAGCATGTCATCAGATATACCTGCAACACCATGGTTGACAGTTATGTCATTCAATCGCATGATTAAAGCACCTTCCAGCTGTAGGAAGTTACCACTGGACTCGATTACGAACTTCGAAGCTGATCCACTTATCAGACTGCTTTAGGATTTCTGAAATCGGTGATCTTCCAACTTTTAACCCAAACGTATTTTCAGTATAACTAACGATATCTTACTGTGTATATGAAAGTATCCATGTCTTTTCCAAACAAATAGCTTTTTTTATTTGATCAGTGATTTCAGTATGGTGCTGTTTCGACATTTTACTGAGCATATTTAGTGACAATTTGAAAGGTTACTCAGAACAACTGCAGCACTTTTTGTGATAAAAGCTCCCAAAGTAGATTTTTGCTGAAATTGTTCAACTCTTTGTGTTTCAGTAAACAAACTTTCCAGTTGTTCCAGTCTAATGAATATTTTTTCCAGTTGTGTCGGACTGTTGAATATTGTTTGTACAGAACGTCATAGAACATGTATGTCAGATATCGGGTGTCGAACGTCGAACGAGCGTGTAATAAATACATGGGATTTGGTTGGTTATGGACCAAATCTGTCGGATCCCTGAATATGTCGGACTGTTGAATGTCGGACTATTAAATGTCGACTGTATATAAATTCAGCAGGGCGAATGGCGTGTATTAGCAAATTTATTATCAATTGCTTTAGTTTCGTTTCGTCATAAAGTTATATTCAAATGATTACTTGAAACTTCTATTCAAATATGAGATGCGTGAAAGACACCCTGGTCACAACAGTTTAATAAAGAAAAAATAAGAAACATACAGGAAAAATGACATTTTGCCACCTATGTCAAATTATGAGATCAGTCAGATTCACATGCGTGTTGAATTTTAAATCAACAAAGGATTCGCTGAAGTCAACGGATAATGTACAGTACAATAAAATGAAACTGGCGATATATTAGTTGTTGCTGCCGGAAATCAATTACGCTAAATCATTATTGAACGCGATAGGGAAATAAAAAATACTGATTATGAGCAAGACAAAACGCTTTCGGTCACCAAAGGTTCTTGTTTGTGATTTAACTTGGCCCTAAGAACTTCCTTTTTTCAAAGTGTGAGGCGAGTAAGCTTCCAACTATTCCACAATACAGTTTAAGTTAACGCTGTCACAACTGGCGACAATACATTTTATAGACGAATAGTTCAACGATTGGACATCAACAAATAACACGATATAGATAGTTCGATTTGATCGTTTCGCAACAAATGGAATTCGAGTTTCAAATTCTTCTGTCCGGCATTATTTCTAAACGGATAATAGAATCGTATGAGATGATCACCAGCTACAGAGGGAAGTGAGATTTGGAAATCAAATCGTGTGAATCAAATCGAGTTAAACTGTTTATTCCACAAATGCGTAGTCGTGCGTTACTCCACTTGCACTGCTCGCCTCATTTTATAGTCAATGGATGACTTTAGTCACTGTACAGTTCATAAAATTCGCCTTTTCTTCCAATGATTCTGATTGGATCGGCGCATAAACGTTTAAAATGAAATCGGTCCTTGTTTTGATCTAATTTGAAGCACAGTCTTTTCGAAATTGTTTTCCAACCATAAACTGCATTTCAGAAGGATTTATGTATCAGAAATCCAACTCACCTTTTTCCATTCTCCATGGCCGCATGATAAACTTGGTAATTCATCACATTAAATTCACTTTTCCAATTGTTTTTAGTTTCCTGCACGGCCGCGATCTTTATTTCGTATTTTTCGAGCTCTAACGCCAAACTTCTCCAACAGATACTTGTGGTCTAACATTACTAATTTGAATGGACTTGTGATCGAATCTAACTTGAATGGGCTGTATAATGTTTTAAAGGCCGCGAAAGAAATATGATGCTGGAGGCAAAACAACAAAGGAGAACAAAATGAAAAACCGACTGTTCAGGGCAATGACCAGGGCACCAGGGCAAGTGATTAATAAATGGAAGCTAACGTTATCCGATTATTTACGACAACTCATGCAAGGCATGCCGAAAAATCGACATTCCAAAAGTTGCCTTTCCTTGAAAAGTGTGTCCATTGGGAAGACCGCTCAAGGTCAAATCAGAATCGAAGCCGAAGTCGTTGTACAATGACTGCTGAAAGTATGAGGGCCTTCACTAAACTTGTATTTAAAATCTGTAAATCAAGGATTCATATTGGTCAAAACCAACCGAGTGAGATGATTCAAATTGAGTTTGAGCCTGCTGCTCATTTCGTATTCAACATGCAGAATGCACTTGTCATTCGATTTTACTGTCATTTATCACTGGATAATAATAATAATAAAGGGGTGCCTTTCATGTCAAATCAAGCATAATTTGATCAGGAATCTAATAGGGCAAAGCAAAAAATAAACGGTTTGGGTACCAAAAAGTCCTGCTAGTTGTTTCAGTATCCTGAACTGATGCTGCTGCTGGAAATATAGCATGTTAGTGACGCTTCCCATGATCGTTTTGTGCACGCGACAACTTTACAGGAACTACAGACACATGACGCTTGCCTTCAGCAGCTGCCGCATGTCGAGGAATTATATATAAAAGGCATGCTTAGCAATTACTGTACATATATATTGTATACAGTCAAGCTCAGATAAGATTTACACCAAGGAACCAATTCCAATCATCCATCTTATTTGAGTGTCTGTCTTAAGCGAGGTATGTTTTAATTCACAAAACAGCTTAACTAAATTGATTATGTGCGGTAAGTGTATCCTTTTACTACACTTAATCATTAAGTATGTATGTATGTTAAAAGCAAACAAATAAAACCATTGGAAAATGATTCAATGACTAAGATGCTTTTGAAGAAAATTTAGTGTTTTCTTGCATAAAAGCTGTTTGAGAAATTTATATACTACTGCTTCTCTTAGGCGACTAGCCATCCATCTTAACCGAATTTTATTTAAACAGAAAACAAGACAGAAACATCTACACTACCGTCCAAAAAAAATCGATAGGCTACCAAAACGTTGTAATTGCCATGAATTTATTTAATTTTATTGTAAGAGGTCATAAGAAAGTCTGCTGTGAAGTATTTATTTGCTCCAAAGTAATTATTACGCATTTTGCGGTCCTAA
>JAQGBA010002095.1:0-10411 GCA_034698125.1 Prionchulus punctatus | reverse complement strand
ATGGTGTGTTCATTGAGATGCTTGGTCACCTCACTAGCCAAGATAGCAGTTAGGAGTTTCCACATTGTGGGTAGACACGTGATGGGTCTATAGTTACTAGGGTCGTTGCTAGACTTCTGCGGGTCTTTGAGCAGAAGGTGTGTTGTTCCGTGGGGTAGCCATGTTGGAACTTGTTCTCCCCCATTTACGATCCTGTCCAGAAACTTGGCTAGTCTGTTGTGCGTGCTTGTTAGTTTCTTGAGCCAGTATGCATGTATCTGATCTGGCCCTGGTGATTTCCAATTGGCCATAGTTTTTAGGCATTTTCGAACTATGTCAACTGTGATTTTTGCCACTTGTTGTTTCTTGCATATCTTTCTGGACATCTTTGACTGTTTGGATCCAGGGAGCTCGCTGGTTATGCTGTTTCTTCTGGCTCCATATGTCTCGCCAGAATGTTGCTATTGCTTCACTATTATTCGGGGTGTCATTCACTTTTGTTGTTCCACCAGGGTTTTCTAGGTTTCTGTAGAACTGCCTTTGATTAAGGTGGAACATTCTGTTCTCTCGGAACTAGCGTTGGGATAAGTACTTAGAACTAGAATTAAAACCTTAAGTACTTAAGCCTTTTTTCGCATAAGTACTTAGAACTAGAACTAGAACTAAGCTTTTTTACGCATTATACTTAAGTAATAATTTAAATTGAGTTGGTGCCAGCAGGAAAATTTTTCTGCAAAAAACGCTTGCGCTGCAAGCAGCATTAAAAAATCACCACCATCATTAGAGATAAATATGTGCTTTTTCTCTCTAATAATTTTTCTGACGCGATAATTACTTTGAGTTAAAAGTATAAATGAGTATGTCGTCGCCACCGCCAAACGTCGTTGATACCACCAAAGAGAATACGAGCGACAACGTAACATCGACGAAAAAAGTTACTGGCGGCGGCAGAGCTAAAAGAACGAGTTGGGTCTGGGAGTATTTTGACTTTGATGAAGTAAAGAACGTCAGCAAATGTAAAATCTGTTCGTCGTCGCCGTCTGAATTGAAGGGAAAAAACCCTAGCACTTTGTACAAACATCTGATCAGCAAGCACAAAAACCGTCTGGAAGAATTCGAAGAAAAGAAGCTTGCGGCGGATGTTCAGACGACTAAACGACGCCGAAGCGACCAAGAGCCACAGCAGCCGAATCGACATCAACTGACCTTGGCCGAGTTTGTTGAACAAGCAGAACAACGAAAAACGCCCAAGTACAATAAAGATACCCCAAGGAGGCTGACTTTCTCAAGAAGTTGGCGATTTTTGTTGCGTCTTCTACGATTCCGCAGTCGGTGGTGGAATCGAAACCTTTTGTGGCGCTGATTCAATGCCTCGATTCGAAGATCCAAATTCCTTTGCGGAAACTGCTGGCCACAGAGATCAACACATTGACGTCGAGCGTTGATATTGCTTTGAAGAAAGCAATTGATGGTGTCAGTCGTGTTTGCTTCTGCGCCGACGTTTGGACTCGACCGGGATTCAGATGCTCCTATCTGGGCGTTACAGTTCATTTTTTCGATCACACGACCAATGATCTACAAAGACTCTTTGTCGCCCTGCGACCGTTGGTGGGTTCGCATACCAGCACCGTGATAGCGGAAGCGTTTGAGGACGTGCTCCAAAGTCTCGGGCTATCGGTCAACGATCGAAAGGTCTTCAAAATCCTGATGGACAATGGTGTGAACATTATCAAGGCGTTTGCCGGAGTCTTCGACATGATTCGTTTGGCCGAGAACCAGGATCAAGACGACGACGACGAAAATGATTACGACGATCCCTACGCGGTGTTCGGCCTTCAGTCAGAGGCGGTCGACGACGATATACAAGATTTCGATCAACGCGAAGCCGACATGATGAATTTAAATGGTAGGCAAAAACGCTTGCCATGCATCGATCATTTGTTGGCGTGCGTTATCCGGGGCACGGTCGATAAGCACGTTGGTGCTAAGAAGCTGATCACGTCGGCGCATTCAACTGCTTCGAAGATCAGGCGATCCACTCGAGCGACAGAATTTGTCTCGGAGGATGGCGGAAAGAAAGTTCTGCTGCCGACGCCGACTCATTGGATTGTGAACTACTATGTTCTCGATCGTCTGTTTCAGTTGAAGGATACGATTAATAAAGTTTGCGAACAGGTACTTGAAATAGAAGGCTAACGATAACGATAATAGAATAGTATCGTAACTATAGCGGCTAGAGTCAAATCATTGCACAATTTGTTGTCAATATATACAGGTTCTCGAAATCGATAGTTTCACAACGACTGAATGGGGAAAAATCAAGGCGTTGCGCGACTTATTGTCGCCGTTCGCGTCCGTCGTCACCGAACTCGAGGGCGAGAAATATGTTACTATTTCTCGAGTTCTACCGCTGCTGGCCGAACTAAAGGAATTTTTGGTTGAGTTCAGCCAGCGCGGCGGACACTTTCGTGACTTGGCGGAGGCCGTCATTCTGAATTTTGAGCAGCGATTCGCGTTCGTCTTTAATGTCGACGACGAAAAGTTCGAACCGACTTACGCCGTCGCCACGTACGTCGACCTGCAGTTCACCTGGATTTACAATTTGGAACCGCTTCTTGATCTGAAACGAGCGGCTGAACGCGAACTGGCTCGCTTCTTGAACGATCCGGGTTCCGAAGAGGGCGTCACAGTCGTCAACTGCACAAACGCATCCAGTTCGAACGACAGTCATCCGCTAGACGCCTCGCAGCGCAATCGATTCAGCCGCCTGTGGGCTCAGTACAATTTGGCGATTCAAAATCAGGGAAATCGCGAATGCTCTGACGCGGCGAACGAGTTGAAATGGTTCGCCGAACGTCGAGTCAGCGTCGGTCGGAAAGAAGTCAACAGCTTGTCGTTTTGGATTTCAAATGCTTCACAGCATCCGACATTGTCGGAAATCGCCTGCGACCTTCTCTGCATACCTGCGACGACCGCGCCGGTGGAGCGTGTGTTTTCGAAATGTGGACTTTGTTGCGGGGGCAAAAAATCGCGACTAACGTCCGAAAACTTGGAGCGCGAAGTCAAAATCAAAATGAATTTGTTGCTGCATTAATTTTTTTGTTGATTAAAGTTGAAAAAATAGCTGATCTTGCTAGCGTGAATAAACTATGAAGCATACTACAGTTTCAGTAGCGAATAGTCTCGACGCTCGCTGATATACACATGTAGTACACGAAGAATATGGCTTGCATAGACTAGTTATCTCGTTATAAAAGGAATTTTTAAGAGGGAGTTTGGCCTTTTCAATTACTTAGAACTAGAACTAAAACCTTAAGTACTTAAGCCTTTTTTCGCGTAAGTACCTGGAACTAACTTAAAACTCCAGAGAGGGTTAAGTACTTGGAACTAGAACTACTTAAGTATGAAAATCACTACTTATCCCAACGCTACTCGGAACTGCTTCACTCGGTTCTTGTATTTGTCAATTTTTGCTGCGAGGGCTATGAGCCGCTGCTTAGCATCCTCGCATTGGTCTTTCAGGTACATGGTACTTTGCGAGTAGCTGAGCCTGGGTTTCATTATTTCTGCATCTTGCACCTCGTTTGATGGTCTGTAGCTGATTGACCTCTCGTCTAAAAATACCCCAGGTAGTAAAAATCCTGAACTTTTAGGTGCCAAAACGGCTGTAAACAGGAAGACTATAGTTGTGTAGCATTTTGAAGCTGACGAAATTGATTGGATTGAAAATCATTCGAACCCATCTCCACAATAACGAGGAAATAAGTCAAGTTGAATGAACCAACCTAAAACTTTATGAGGCTGCTAGACATAGTTGCTGTAAAAAAACAAATAATCAGAACTGACCATTAGTAATAGCGACGGTGTTATGATGAAAAAGTTGCTGATTGACAGATCTACGTTAGCTGTCTTCACGTGTTGTACGAACGACGATAGCTGAGTCCTCATTTTGAAATTGAACATCATTTTGTCTTGGTTTTTTGCTGAATGTTCGTTCAAGTCTCCCAAGAAATCCAGCAAGGTTTCGTGGGGTTTTTGTCCCTGTAAATGGAAATATATTTTTACTATCGTTCTTATGCAACTATAGGTTCTTCGCAACAAAAGATCCTACGCAACTATAATTCAAGTGACACTTACTTCGTTAAACAATACAGCCCAGGTATTGCAACCGTAGCCATTATGATTTCGAATTCCAACACGTACAGTAGAAACACTATAGTTTCCAAGAAGTTGATGTCGCTGGCCTTGCAGATAAACAATGATGTCACGGACAGCATCAGCACAGCGTAAACGAAGTCCAGCGTGCAAACGTGGGAAAGCAAATCATTGGTTTTTCTGACTAGTTTGACGATTCGCTGAAATTTTGCTTGCATCTCGGCGAGTTCGAGGATTTCGATTTGCGAGTCGGAACTATCGTCGCTGTGCTTGTAAGCTCGGACGAACTGTTGCAACTAACTTGGAGTTGAACGTTTTCAAAATACAACATAAAATTATCGTTACTGTAGAGAGTAAATGAAATAGATATACAATTGCCGATAGGCTACCATGACGAAGGACTGAAACGGTAGCACAAATGCAAATTTTCGAGCTGACTTCAAACTATTAATCGACTGCTGCTGTTTGTATGGTTGCGAGTCGTCGATTCATTAGCTTACTTAACGAACCGATTATTCAAGTAAAAAAGCGAAAAATTATTCACAATCGCTAAGGTAGTTGCAGCGTAAAGATGAAGGAGATCTTGGCATTCAAATCGAACTCTCGACGGTAGACTATAGTCAGTGATATGGTCCTCTATGTCACCATAGCAATGGCGAAAAACTAATAATACGGTTGAAAATAAGCCAAAATTGAACTAGCTGTTGCCTGAAGTCATCATTTTTACTAAAAATGTAAGTGTTTAGACCAAAAATACGACCAAAAAGCACTGTAGGTTTGTAAATTTTGTAGAATGTCGAATCACGAAATATCGATGAATCATCATTTGCAGTTGTTACAGTTAGCACCTCTCGATGTTGCATTTCGATTTCGAAATTTTGATAACTTAGTTTTTCTCCTTGAGCTATATCTAAGAAAAAAAATTAATTTGGTTTCAATCATTATTTAAAAATACAAAGTAAAGGTTTGTCGAATTTAAGACTAGATCATATTAATTTCACGATTATTATGCGAGTCTATTTATTATATTAGCTGAAAGAATGTTTATTTTTTTGTTTTTGCTTGAAATTATTTTGTGTGTATAATATATTTCAGCGTCATGTACTAAACATATAACTCGAACAATTCTGCAACACATTAAAGACTAGGGAGCACACCGCTGGCAAAAATTCTACAGGGCGCGGCAAAAATAACTATAAGACTTAACGTTATTTTTACTATAACTATTGAACGGAATGAAATAAATCAAAAATTTAAATTGGGAATGAAAGTTTATTGATTGCTATTTTTTGTCATACAGTGTGGAAAATCATATCAGTTAAATGTGATCCATTTTCTTGTAAGCAAGAACAGACTCTTTTCATGCTATTCTCCATCACTTTTCGAAGTGTTTCTGGTGTAATAAGGGCAATTTCTTCTTGAATATTTTCTTTTAACTGTTGTAATGTTTGGGGTTTATTAATGTACCCTATTTCCTTGAGGTAGCCCCGTAAGAAAAAAATCGGGCGTGGTCAGACCAGGCGATTGCGATAGCCATCTCAAATTGCTATTTTTTGAAATTATGCAATTTGGAAAATGTTGCCTCAAAAGTTTATTCCATATTTAACCATAACTTATTTTTCATAACTTTCCATAACTCCATATTTAAATTTCTCAAGTTTTATTTGTAAATTAAAAAATATATATATCGTAAATAATTACAAACAAAAAAATTATGAATTTTTAAATCATATAGTTATTTTTGCTGCACCCTGTACTTTTGGGTCGAAAGTCTGTCTATATTTAGTTATTTGTATTGCAAACAAGAATACTTCATACTTTTAAACAAAGAAGGACAGCAGTTATAGCGGTGGAAATTATAGCATTGATCGACGGGAAGGAAAGCCTTTTTCTGTAGCCGAACAGTACAACGGGAGACAAAATTTGGACCATTCCATATTGCAAAATGGTCCAACAGCGAGGGTTTTAGTTCATCATCTGCTTTTTTCTGCTTTTTGGGCAAGCGAATCCAACTCCAAAGTTAACCTATGGCCATTTTGATAGATAAGAAACTGAAATTGCAAAATTTTGGTCGGGAATGTCTGTCTATGTAGTACATAGTATGTACTAATAAATACTGTAATAAATAACATGCACACTTTTTTCCTTCGCACATTTATGCAATAAAAAGAAATCTCCTGTGACTCATGTTATTTAGGGAATAATCGTTTCCTTGATAAAATATTCATTTAACTTTCAGACATGGACGCTGTAGTTGATATGCTGATCGAAAGTGTATCAATGAAATATGTGTTACTCTTTTTTGTCAGTGAATCATTTCTGTAACAGGAATTGTTGAAGGCCCATGTATGATCCTATGTGTTAGCATTTTCGTTTAAGTGAAGCTCTGGGTTTGTTAGTGCTTGTTTGAATTTTGATTATTGATTGCATTATAATTTAAAAACAACAAAATTCGCAGCACATGAGTTCAAAAGTAGGTGTCGTTGTCAAACAATAGAAGGATTATACCACAAATGTATGTGTTAGACGAAGAATTGGTCAACATTTGACAAACTGGGCAATTTTTAGATAAGAGATAGCAACATCTATAAGGCAATATTTATTTAAGGTAGATATTAAACTTGAAATTTGCCGTTGTAATTGCAGTGTGCAAAAGAGTAATAGATTGCAACTGTCGAAAAATGAAAAACGATCTTCAAAAGTTGCTCGAAGAGATTCAGGTTTTGTGCAACGATTTAAAAATTGATGCTGAATTGATATATCCGCCGCTGCAAATTGAAAATCGATTGGAGCAAAATGAAATCGATTTGATCATTGGATGTAAAACTACAACAGGAAAATTAATGGTAAACAATCTTATTTTTGCATTTATTGCATCCTCGCATGCATTGGTTTTTAGAAAATTTTCACATTGTTGAAGCCAAAAAACGAAGAGACATTATTAACTCTTCAAAAAATCTTTTTCGAAAAAGGTCACGATGATGTATCGAACTTAATTCAAAGTAAATTGGAAGAGTGCGGAAAATCTAATTTGATATGGAAACCTCAAACCACACCTTCAGTTAATATACCAACAGCAATACGGTTGCCTCCCAAAGGTAAAATGACATTATGTCGACATTTTATGCATTCTCTCATTATGCATAACAGTCAGATCCGTACAATATTGTACTTTCGAAATTGTATTGTAGTACCAAAAAAAACCAAAGCTGTGTTTGAATGGAAAGATGCACAATGTATTTTGCGACAATGTGCCAATCAATCAAATGTTGAAATCAAAACTGATCCAACATCATATGCAGCAATTACAAAGAGTAATTCTTCTTTACATTCGTAAATTTATTTGTCAAACTTAAATTTTTATGAACAGCTTCCATAATCAGTGAAAGCACATTTAAATTAGAAGATGTTACAAAACTTCATTCAAACTCGCAACCCCTTGCTGCACCAACGATGAGCCATCCAAGCGCAGCACACGTTATACTTCATCCGGCAAAGGAAACAAGTGAATTTAGTCATACAATTCAAATGTTTGAAACAACATTCATGTTAATTTTTTGCAGCTGACAAAATAATGGACAACGTGCGCAATAATTTGAAGTCTCATTACAAAGAAGATCTTGAGCTCATTGAAGCATACTGGAGAAGATTTGGCGTCCGAGGGGATTTAAATATGAACGACCTGTACAACCAAAATATTATAATTTCGAACGATAAACACATGCAAATTGCTACAAAACTGAAATGTTTCGATGATATTTTTTCCGCTGGTTACAAAAGAATAATCATAAAGGCCAATGCCGGATATGGGAAATCAACATTCGTGCACGAAATGGCGCGACAGTGGGTGAAAGGCGAAAGTCTTTGGACAAAAAACTTTTCGTTTCTGTTCCTCTTTCGACTCGGTGAAGTTGATGAAAACAACGCAAAGTCGTTAGAAAACTTATTGTCAAAGTGTCTTGCTAAAATAGATTTATCGTTGATAACCGAATGGTTAGAAAGAGGAGAAAATATGGAAAAATGTCTTTTCATATTCGACGGTCTGGATGAGCTGACTCAGAGTTTTGCGAATGAAGTTCAAACATTAATTTTCGGCACTGGGGTGAATATGTCGCATGTAATTATTACTTCGAGACCCTGCCAAAAACTTGATAAGCTGGAGCTGAAGTCCAGCAGAAATCTTTCCATCGAGCTGAAAGGTTATACGAACGAAGGCGTTAACCAGCAAATTTCTAAATTTTCTATCAATCAAGCTAAGATCGGAAATGATTTACGAAATATTTTAATAGTGCCTTTGTTTAATACAATATTTTGCATAACCCATACTCAGAGCACGATAGGCTGCTGGAATATATGTAGTGCGATAAAAAAATTTGTAGAATTCGCTATAAGTCGCTATCGAAAATCGGATCAACACATATTTGAATTTGACGATGATAGTGTTCTGTTGCTGCTTGGGCAAGCTGCTCAGAGAAAGTTTTCCTTCATCGAAAATGTCACCGTCTTTCAGCACGAATTATCTCACCAACTTTTGTCGCTCGCTAAAAATATCGGATTGATCTTCCCACACAGTACAAGAGAAAATTTAGTGTTTGCTCATCAAACGATCGCGGAATATTGCGCAGCTTTCTTTTGGAATAGAAATGCAAATTCATTGCTTTTGAAAGATATGGGATATTATAGGAAAGTACTTTTTGATGTGCCAAATGGTGGGATTATTTATGACTATTACGATTCTTTTTCTATGTTTTTATCTCAAGCTAGCTTGGAGTACAAACTACTTTTATGGAAAAAATTTGAAAACTTTGTCCCTATATTTGACGAATATATAAACCTGCCAGTTAGAAATTTTGGAGATGAAACAGAGCTCGTGTTTTCGAATCATTTGTTCGAAGATCAAGTAGCAATTTTGAATCAAATGGCCTTTTCTGCAAGCAATTATGAAAAAAATTTCACAATTCGAAAAAATGTCGAAAAAATGTCGAATTTCAGTTTAAGTTTGTCACATGCTCATTTTGAATCAGTGTCAAATTTCAATTTAAGTTTGTCACATGCTCATTTTGAATCAGTGTCAAATTTCGAAAGCCTTTCCGATATTAGAAATCTCCGACTAGCCTATTGTTCGATAAATGCAAGTCCGCAAGAATTTTTTATTTCTTACAATTATTTGAAAGTCATATCTTTTTATTATTGCAAATTTCCAACTTTGTATATGACGTTCCAGGAAGAGTTAAGCGACAACTGTTCTCCAAAGTTTAAGTTGGAGCATATCATGATTACCTCCACTGATCACTCAGAAAAACAATTTCTTTCGTACACACTGAAAAATGCAACACTGCTGAAAAAGTTATATTTTAAATTCCTTGGAAATACTTATATTGCAGATGGAAACGAATGGTTTCTTAATTTACAAAACTATCAGTCGTTGCGTTGTTCCCTGACATCATTCGAGTTTAAATATTATTCAACATGCAGAATTAATTGTCTCAGTTTGTTTCAATTGATAGAAGGTTTAGTCAATTTGACTGAATTACATTTAGTTCTGAATTTTCCCTTGCCAGAATATCTCATATATGCACTGGATCACTGTTTCAGTTATACACTGAAAAAGCTAAATGAAGTTTCAGTAGATGTACATTTTGAAAGCAGTCTCGACAAGCTGGAGTTATTCAGAGACATAAACAAACTATCAAAATTAGCTGTATTAACTTTGTTCGGATTCCATTTTACATTTTTTGTTTACAGCGAACTGGACGGGCTAAAATTTTTGAAATCGGAACAAAGTCACTTTGAGTACGATGAAGTTTTCACCGATATGCAAGGTCGGGATATAATATTGAACTGTGGCATTTCGCAGAAAATTGAATTCAAATTTCCATAACCGTTTGGCAAATAATGAAAACACTTAAAAGAAAAAAAATTCGGGTAGCAACAACCATTTGTACTAATTTATTGTATGCATTTAGCCTTTGCTAGTAAAAAAGCAACCTCAAGAGCACTACCGTATTTATTCTAATAAACGGCGTTTATTTTTTAATGCTCTATTTGCTGCACCATTTATTAGAGGGCGCTATTTATTTATTTAATTTTATTCATCATCTTTATACCAAAGCAATAAACAGATTTTTCATTTATAGTTCGAGTTCACAAAATTCATCATCAGATTCAATAGAGTCAAAAAAGTTCAAGTCCAAAACATTGTCGTCCAAATCTTCGTCGTCCAGAATGACATTATCAATAGAATTTTCTGAACTGTTCATCAAACTAGCATTCTTTT
>JAQGBA010002094.1:0-10414 GCA_034698125.1 Prionchulus punctatus | reverse complement strand
AGATTTACCATGTAAAACTCCGACTTTTCAAAAAGTTGAAATTTATATTTATGCTTGTTATTGAAATTTAACAAGTTCGTATCAATTATTTTTCATGAAACCCAATACTAAATGAATCACGGACCCCATTGTCCCATTGTCACTCAGCATTAGAAGACGCTGACATCGAACATGATTTTGGTTTAGCTGCAGCGCCTGCACGTGCAGGTATGCAGGGTCAAATTGCATATGGTTGTGTTTTTAATAACATTACGTGTAAGAATAAAAATGCACGAATTAAAATGTAAGTTTTTCCGACAACACATTGTATGGACATGAAATGATATTCTATCCATACTGCCGTGAATGTGGAAAAAATATGTTAGAAGTTACTTAGCAGAGGGATTAAACATAAAATGTGAGAAGATCGACATAATTCATCATTAAACATTTAAAAAAACGCACTGGGTTTTCACTTTAATAAATCAAAATGTGCTTCGGAAAAGTGACAAAAAGTGTTTTCAATACCT
This sequence comes from Prionchulus punctatus, assembly GCA_034698125.1. Lineage (NCBI taxonomy): Eukaryota > Metazoa > Nematoda > Enoplea > Mononchida > Mononchidae > Prionchulus > Prionchulus punctatus. Next base: position 9,905 of record JAQGBA010002094.1, on the reverse strand, counting down.
TAAGGCTTTTAAAAAGTATGCAACTGTTATTTATAATTTTCCTTCGAGCCATTTTTACTCATAACTGCAGCTTGAATGTAAATGTTTAGTAATCTTGCTTTGTAGCTTCTCAGTCATACTTCATCTTAGGAAACTGTTATAATGAAAGCCTTCCTTGAAATATTGTTTACCTTATCAATTATTATTAGTTTCAAAACAATAACCTGCAAAGTTCTGATTGCCGTTATGCAAAGTACCACCTTTGGATCAATGACACGCTTTATCGTGCTGCCTCCTTAACAGATATTTTTGAATCTATTGAAATCAGAGGTAAAGAAGTGCAAGAATATTGTCGGATGTGCTTCGATTCAGACGTAATGACCAATCTGGGTCTTAACATCATCTTCAATGGAACATGGGGCGTCATGTCGTACATTCGTCATCTATTTCCCTTTTATTTTGGCATTTCGCGAGAAGCGAATGAAACCCAATGGAAATGGATTGCAAATGGCAGCGTGGTGGACAATTGGCAGTCCTTCTCGAAGCGTATCGAAAACTTAAATAGTTTAAATGTGAGTGATTCTTCTTCTTCTTCTTTGATCCGTTAGCTGGCGGTTCGTGCAGGACGTCCCCGTTAGTAGTTAATAGTTACACAGTTCTCGTTTTATTATGTAATAGAGCGAACAGTCTGACGGACGAAAATCTCCGATGGTTAGCTGTGCAGGCAGAAATGAAATGGACCGATGTTTCAAACTTTTATAAAATTTCACGAAATATCCATATCGAATGTCAGCGCAATCGTCGAGCGCATTGTTCTTTCAAAAACTTCACCGAACCTACTTGTCGATATTTGAAGGGTTTGGGTTGTCATAGGTATATCATAACGTGAGAATATGGTGGTGATTCCTGTAAATTGCCGGATTACTTTTCATATGCTGTTCAATGCGCTCCTTCCGAATGTAGTGCTTGCAATGTAACTCAATGGTCAGAATGGTCCAGATGTGAAGTTAGAAGATGCGACGATGGCCCTAAAGAAAAGACGAGGTCCAGGGAGCTCGTGCAACCTTGTCCGAGAGAATTTTACAGTGTTTACACTTTGTTGGAGAGGGCAAAGTGTTCTGTCGCAGGATGCGACAAGTTGGTGGATAATTTTCAGCCTCCAATGTAAAAGATGAAAACTTATTGCAGCATACTGTGCTTTGCTTTGTGACAGTTTGAAAACGAGTTGCGATTTTTGGAAGATTGAAAATGTTAGCGAATTGTTTACTATCGTTGCTGAAATAATTTTTTAGACTGTTGAACTTGTGTTTAATGTATCGCCTCTTTCATTTGATTGATAATCTTCAGTAAAATAATTCATGGAACGTTCGTCATTTACATTCTAGCTATGGCTATGAGTAAAAACGGCTAAAAGAAAAATATAAATAACAGTTGCATACTTTTCAAAAACTTTAAGGTGTTAAAAACACTTTTTGTCACTTTTCTGAAGCACATTTTGATTTATTAAAGTGAAAACCCAGTGCGTTTTTTTAAATGTTTAATGATGAATTATGTTGATCTTCTCACATTTTGTGTTTAATCGCTCTGCTAAGTAACTTCTAACATATTTTTTCCACATTCTAAATCCAGCTACTAATGTGACACTGGCGATGTTTGACATGGTTGACAGCGAGACGACGATACAATACAAAATCGTTGGCATCGTAGAACATTCTAAACGCGACTAATCCAATCATCAAATAGAACTTTCTCAACCTAACTCCTCTTGCAATAATATACAGGGTGTTTCATAATGATGGTACCCCCCCTAAAAACATACTTCCCGTTTTGCTACACCAATTTCGAATACACCATTTTGTAGAGAATTCAATTCTGCGTTAGGCGATACCTTACCTACTTTGTTGTCTGCAATAGATCGCACACGGCAAACGAAAAACCAAGACCTCTTCCAAATATTTGATTTTTCGTCAAAAATTTTTTCATTTCTGATAAAAAAAATGAGTTTTGATTCAGAAGAAGCACGTCTTGTCGATCGAATTCAAGCTACTGCTTTTCTTCAAGCCAGAGAAGCTGGCGCATCGTTCATTACCAAAAAATGGGTGGCGGATCAAAAAATGGGTGGCGAGACTGATTATTGATGTAAGGATAACCACGTTGGAAATTTGAGGTTTTTGTGGTTTTTGACTAGGTCTTTGATTTTTGATGATAGTGAATGAACCGCTTAGAATATTTTGACAAGCAAAACATCACTGAACGCAGAATTGAATTCTCTACAAAATGGTGTATTCGAAATTGGTGTAGCATATCGGGAAGTATGTTTTAAGGGGGGGGGGGGGGTACCATCATTATGAAACACCCTGTATGAATCATAGATATTGCACAATAGAAATTATTAATGCGCATTCCTCTAAAATGAAATCGTTTGCAAGTACTGGCCATCGTTGGCAAGCGTTGTATGTCGCTGCACGTGCTGACAACATGAAGGGAGAGCAACAGGTCTCTTGCAAGTGTTGTTCAACAGTTACAACAATTGCAAGCTGCTTCAACACGTTGGCAGAGAACACTGAGTGCTGCAAGACGTCTGCAAGGGGTAGTCAACAATGACAAGCATTGCAAGTCACTTGTAAGTGTCGGCTATCGTTAGCAAGCGCTGCAAGCGTTGTCAGCATGAAAATTAGAACGAAGGAAGTGCTGCAAGTCGGTTGCAAGCATTGAAATTCGTTCGATAGCGTTGGCGGTGGTGCGCACAGTGCGGCAAGTCACTTGAAGCGCTGCTTCAGGCTATTACACATTGCAAGTCGCTTGCTTCACGTCATTCCGATTCCGATAATGATTCGGATCCAACTGAATCGGATCCAGTGGATTAAATCAGTGGAAAAAAACAGAATTCGACTGAACAGTTGGCAAACAAAAAAAATTTTGAAACCTTCCAGAAAGCACAAAAGGTTTTGATCGACAAATTCATCAATGCACTTTATGTGGTGCCGAAAATCAATCTACTGTATCAGCATTTTAGTCGCAATCATAAAGAATTTACTTGAGCTAAATGAGCAGAAAAAGCCCATTGACAGCGATAAGGATCGCCAAGGTCTACAGCGACAACGAGTTCGAATTCGATTTGGAGGAATTCACACGAAATCACAGGTTTGAGTTGTCATAGGTATATTGTAACGCAAATGTACGATGGTAATTCCTGTAAACGTTGGATAATGCAGTCAAGTCGGACTGGGGTGAATTCAAAAAAGCGTTGATGGCTAAGTACGTAAAGCCAGGGGTTAGATCGAAGCGACAAGCCGAGTTCGCTCAGAGGCAGAAACAAAAAGTCAGCGAAGAAGTCGAATCGTGTGCAGTTCGAGTAAAACATCAAACGAGGAGTACATTCAAAACGTTTAGCGTACAAGATCGGGATGCGATCGTCTTGTCAACACTGACGAACAGTTTCCTCCACACATAATGGAGCGATTAGAGCTCCACTCGCTCGAAATGTCGTTGGAACATACAATTAAAACACTGTGTGAAACTTAGTTGAAAAGAAACGATAGCGAAGTGAAAGTAGTTTCGTGAGTGCCATCCAAATATATTGCTGCAATTGAGGCTGCTATAGTTGGGGTTATATGTTGTCCAAGGATCCCTTTACCTGGAACGAGTGGATTAGTTTCCTGGACTGGTGCGCTTTCGGTACCTGCTCGGTAATTACAATAACTACCCCAGTTATTGTAATAGATATTCTTGTTTTTTCACTTAGCACTGAAATATTGACTGTAGGCTTTTGCTTCGACAACTGAATTCTGAAAATTCTGAATTTAGTTTACAAGATATTTTAATTGGATATTGGTTTGTTCCAAACATGTATCTAGGCGTTACTTGGTAATGTGTTCTGTTTATTCAAATAGTCTTATTTCAAGTTAGGACATAAAAGTAATGACTCTAGAACAATTATCAAATTATGGAGTTGCTTGATGGTAAGCTAGCCAGGTTTCTTTGTCTCCTTTGTTTTGTTCAAGCAATCCTATAAGTAAAATAATCCAATGACTGTAAATGACCAAAGAGTAAGCTGAGTGACACTACTAGCTCAGGAAACAAGAACTGTTGATTTTACAGCTGATGCACTTTTTTAAGTAATCAGCTTTGCTATCTTTTAAGAGTAACTTAACTTTCTGATAGATCTTCCAGTCACATGGTCTCTCAGATTTCCTGATGATTGGCATACTAACAGAGTTGGTTACTAAGGAGTTATGAAAAAATGCAAAAAATCCCCCACCAAACCGAAGCGAATTGTGAATTACGGCACTTGAACTTAATAGGCGATATTGCAGATTTTGTCATGCATAAATTAACAATCTAGTTTTGTTTGTCGTCAAAACAAATTTTCTGTTGTTTATGTGATTAATGTCACATTTTGCCACGTCGCAACTAAAGTCCAACGACCACTATAGAACAGTGACATCTGTATCGGGCAATTGCAGTGCTTGGATAATTATAGTCCAATAGTGAAAATATTGTCTAACAGCAACTGTACTCCAATGACAACTATCCAGTACTTGCAACGTTATTGCAGTATTAAGTTTTGTCTAACATTAACCACAGTCCAGCGGCAACTATTCTTGAAGACAACTGTCATTGAAGCAGAGTTGCAAGCAGGTTTCGTTCCAGAAAATTATGAAACATGAAAACTGACACAAACTATGACAAACTTGCAAGGTGAAACACCAGTCAAAAAAATGGACAACCATTAAAAGCTACGCTCGAAAGATAGTTACTAACTTAGATTTGGCTGATCCGGACTACACGGCAAATATCTCAAATTCATTGAAAAATTACGCCTTTTCTCCTTGTCGAAAACCCAATATGAGATTGATCAGTAACGGGCCAGGTCATTTTTCTATTTCTAGTCAAACATTTGGTCGCTGTACTTTTTGCAACCAACCGGAAGTCCTTCATTAAAAAATCCGACACATTTGGAAACAAGACCTTTACGAAAAGAAAAACTGTCCATTGAAAACAATGATAAAAGTTTCACCGTTATTGCGACCTCTTTGAGTTTTTATGAGACGATGCCGATGAAAATTTTGCATCAGAAGAAGTCTCGTACCATTGATTGCAGTCAAAAAAACTTCAACGTAACATAATGTAAAACAAATATCCTTTCGATAAAGATGCATACAATCGCATTTTTTACAATGAAGATCGACAGAAAATCTATCATCAAATTCGGAAAAAGATTCAATTTGCCGAATGCACTTCTTCGCGACTGAGCAAGTGAAGCACTAAGTTTGAAGAGTTAGCTGCATTCTTGAACATGATCAAAAAGACTAAATGAATTTAATGAGGCATCAAATTCGTCTGACGATGTTAGCCTTAGTTGATAGTTGCCATGAACTCAAAAACTTATAGCGCAATATTGAGATGTCGAAGTTTCATGCAAGTTGCAAGCTATGTTGAATGAAGCTAAAAATCTAGCAAGTCGTTCTGTCAAACCATCTCCAATTAAATCAACTATGAAGCAACTGTCTGTGACTTCCAGTCCCAGAAAAGCGAAAGCTATTAAACGACAGTTGAGAATTCCTGTGCAAGTGAACCGAGTGCGAATTATACATCAGATAGATTCGGTTCAACCAATATTGTCGGGGGTCGTACTCGATGAGAAAAACAACATAGAATGCAGATATCTTGATTTTCTGCCTGCATTTGCAGCCATCTGTTCAATGAATTGGTTTTCGGGCGTGTTGTATCATTTATCCAATAAATCTAGTCTTAATTTATTTGAGCGACTTGAAACGATCGCCCTTCATCGATGTCGATCAAGTCGATTTGCAGTATCATGCAAGTTTCTTCCAACATCAGCATGATGCTTCACCACTGTCTGAGCTTATGAAACCAGGTGTATTTGATATCGTTCGAACCATGAGTAAATCATAAATCTACACTGACTGTCGTTCACAAGCCACCATTGCAAGAGACTATAGTTCATGCATTATTACTGATTGTTGTAAGTCAGCTATTTTTCAGTCTCTAATTTCGTTCAACGCTGGCGCTGCGCATTGTGCAAAATCGTGTGCACCGAGAAGAAAATGACCGCTTGTGATGGTTCCCAAAAGTGGAACCATTGATAAGTAATTTAAGTTTTCATTATTTTTTAAGGCGATTGCAACCTTTCACAAAGTTGCAGGACTTGGATTTAACTCGTTGAAGAAAACGAGAAGTGTCCTCAAACTGTGAATTCGCTGACTAAGCGGCGTAAAGACGCTTTCTGTTGAGCAATTAAACAATTTTAATTTAATATGAACTTGAAAAGGACACTTAAAAACAAAAATAATAATGGAACAAACCAGGATTTAAATCGTTTTTGAAAATTCTGGAATAATTGCTTCTTTATTCCCATCTATTGTTTCTCGCGTTCCAATGGTACGTGCGTCTTTCAATGTTGTCATATCTTTCTTCGTTGTCTAAAGTTGAAATAAATTTCACCACTCGCTACTTAGTTTTCTACTTTCTGCTAGGTCTCGTTCGCCTACAGTTCCCACGATCGTGTAGTTGAAACCATAGTTCGCTTGCTTACCTCGACTGCCATGTCCCCACTGGTCGTGTTCATAGCGTTGTTGCCCCTCGTTTTGACGAAAATTGTTGTTGTTGTGGCGTTCACGTTCTATGCGTTCACGTTCTTCTCGTTCACGTTGGCTTTCACCTAAACAGAAACAAAACAATAGTTACAGTATGCACTGGACATGGACCATAAGTGGACGTACCTTGAACCATTAACGCTACTACAGTAATGAAACCGATCAAAATCAAAATACGAGTGGAAGTATTCATTGTCTGGATCACTGAACAACAACTTTACAAACAATACAATTGTTGGACTGTGAGGATGGTCAAATTCTAAATATATTTATAAGAGAAATTTGCAGGCGTTAACTGTAAATAGGAATCTAGTTCAAGGAAACGTGAGTTGACAGAGCCAAGTATCAAAATGTTGTTTATCCTGTATCTCACCTGAGACAGTGAATGGCACTGCCAGTTATCCTTGAGATCGTAAGAATCTAACTGTGGTCTAGCCCACTTTTTAAATGTATAGATCTAAAGAGAAAGTAGGCGATATTGCAAGTTTTGTTCGAATTTAACAGTCTAGTTTTTCAATATTGTCACAAACAAAATTTCCTTTGTTCATGTGACAAACATCACGTTTATCCAAATGGAGATCCAAACTGAAGATCAATGACAAATATAGAACAGTGACAAGTGTAGGTCGTGGGTAGCTTAGACAGTGTACAGATAACTACAGTAAAACAGCAAATGTTGAAGAATATCGATACAGTAAAATAACAACTACACAAGTCCAGTCCACTACACAACGATACAGTTCAATGGCAACGGGCACCTATATTCCAGGATATAATATCGTTCAACGTTAATGCAGTCGAGTGGCAACCCTCGTCCAATGGCAACAGTAGTCCAGCGAGAACTATAGTATATTTGAAACTAGCGGATTAACAACTAGGGTTTACAAACGTCATCAGTTGGCAGCTATAGTCCGTCCAATGTCAACTATAATCTAGTTTAACGGAAGTACAGGGTCTAACATAACCTTTTGCCAGGGGGCCATAGCAGTACTTAAAAGTGTCTGCTGCTAGCGCCATAATCATTAGAAAGCCCATGAAAATCAGAATCGATTGAGCTATAAAACTTGAATTTTGGCCAAAATGGCAGGGACTTATGATTCAGAAAATCAACGCACTATTGTTCGAATTATGTCCATAGCTTTCCGGCAGGCTCATGATGCTGGGGCTTCCTATCGACCGAAATTGGATAGCTGGGAAACTTGGGAGATCTGTTCGCTGGGTGACAGATAATTGGAACAAGCGTCCAGAGGACTGTTTTACTGAATTTGGTGCCGGCCGTTCATCACAGCTGTCGCAAGAAAGCAAAGAGATCATTTCGAACTCGAGTCACAAACAACGCAAGGGTCACCGGAAAGTGGCTCAAGAAATTCTCCAAATACGCGGTAAACGTGTCAGTCATATGATGGTCAGTCGTCATCGACATCGAGAGGGACTAAAGCCATCTCATGGTATTGCAAAACCATAAAAACTCAAACGCACATCGACGATCGGCTCTGGTTGTGTGAATGGTTATATGAGTGGGCTGAAGAGGATTTTCTTCATTTGGCGCCATCCGACGAGTTTTTCGTTTATGCTATTCGAAAGCCAAATTTTCAGAATGATCGTGTTTGGGCCAAAGATGTCGACGATATTGCTGAAGATGAACGTTTCTGTGAGATCGTCTGAAACCTGACTCGCCTCAGCATTTTCATCATGTTCACCACAAAAAAGTTGTTGTGGGTTTTGAAAGAATGAGGAGAAAGTTGGGATGGTGCTTATTTCTGTGAAACGATTTTGACCCAAAATGTGATTCCTTTTCTCAGAAATTCATAAAACGTCTTGGTAGCTGGAGAAGCTGTGTTCCTTCACAATAAGGCATTGTGCATGCGAGCGAATGCGATGCAACAACTTTTGAAACTGAACAACATCGATTTTTGGGGTAATGATGTTTGGCCCAGCAATTCCCCGGATTTGAATCCCGCCGAACACATTGGAGCAATAATAAAGGATGAAGTGGAAGCAAAAATGTTGGTGGAAAGGTCGTTATTCTATCGAAACTTTTAGAAAAAATTTGCGTGATGTCTTAGAAAGTCTTGAAAATCGTACAGAACTTTTTGAAGATTTATTATGATCTTACCCATCTCGTTTAGAAGCTATTCGTAGGGCCAATGGTCAACATACCTGCTTGTGAAATATGGCAATAAATTCCGTTTTAAACGAGCTTTTAAAAATGGTGTAATTAAAAAAATTGTAGCTATCACACAGCTTTGTCTACCCCCCCCCCCCCCTGCCAAAGGGTACGTTACACCCTGTATAGTCCAACCTATTCACTCATAAGAGGGACCTTTAGTGAGAATCTTTGGGGATTAAGCATTGATATATTCGAATTAGGTTTGTTTTACTTTAATGAAGCACGATGTTTAAATTCTGTTTTTGCTGATATTTCTGTCATCATATTTGCTTTCTGATTAGCTTGCCGTCGCACCCATTTTTTTGTCGCCTTAGTTAAGGCAGATAATGCTCATGAACACTCAAAATTTCTCTGATTAGCATTAATAAGCACTTCCTTCAACGAAGTGTTATTTCTAGGAAAGTCAAAATTTCACAGTTGTTTCTGACAATAAACGTGCACAGCTTTTAATTTTACTTTGAATCGTCCAACTCCAGCCTGCTTGCCTTATTTAAAAAGATACTCAACTGTGATTTCAGATTTTATCTCATGGTCATTTTTCTCAAACACTCCCCCCCCCCCCGTTTTCAATGATCTCGTTTGTGTAGGACACCTTACAAGCTGCAGCTTATACTGAAAGATCCCTTATGTAGGTGCAGCTTGTACTCGGGGAAGTTTTGTAGTTTTATGGGGGATGGGGATCGGTTGGACTATAGTTGTCAAGTTGACAATGTCAGTTAGTCATTGTCAATGGATGACATTTAGAAAACTGCAGCTGTTAATGTACTACAGTTTCAGTTGGACTCTAGTTGTCACTGGACCACAGCTGACACTTGACTACTGTTGGGTTGGACCACAGTTATCATTGGATTGTAGTTGATATTGGTTCATCTTTACTTTTGGTCTGTAGTTCTACGTGCTATGCAAATTACCCGCGCATTTGTCACTGTTCAATATTTATCAATGGCATTCAGTATAGATTTGGCTAACGTTACATTCATCACATGAACAACGAGAACTTTGTTTTTGACAACACTCAAAACGAGATTGTTGATTTCGGCAAGACAAAACCTGCAATATCGCCCACTTTCTCTATAGATCTACATTTGAAAACTGGGTTAGACTCCACAGTTTGATTTATATGATCCCAAGGATAA
>JAQGBA010002093.1:0-10423 GCA_034698125.1 Prionchulus punctatus | reverse complement strand
TCTGGCTATATAGCGCAAATTGTCACAGAATGGCGCGTTTTCAAAAACCTATGGACTTCCCGAACACCCCTCGTATTGAGACAAACATCATAAAAAGTGGGCGTTTTACAAGGCAGTTTTATTTGTTTTTGTTGCTTGAAGACGAAAGTTGGAAAGGTATACTGTAGAATTTATATTGATCCCGTGTCACAAAGTCAAGTACAGTAAGCAAATATATTTTTGTAAATGCTTCAACACAGGCTATGATATAACGCGCGCCGCGGCGGGCGGGACGGGAAGTACTGCTGTGAAAAGCAAGAAAAATATTAATAGATTATCATTAATTTTCGTGACTAAAAGTAGTTTTGAGATTTGACAATATTTGTTTAATTTGATTCAAGTAAAGAAGAGTGTGTGTTTCCTTGAATATTTCCAATTTACTCATCCGGGATATTTATAAAGGATCTACAGAAACAATGTGATCTTGCATTTCATTATAATGAGAACGTTTGATACTAGCAAACTAACAATCACTAACACTAACTAACAAGCAAACTTTAATTTGGCTAGTGAAAAACAATAAAAAGTACAATTGCCTCTAATTTTCATGACTAAAAGTTGTTTTGAGATTTGACAATACTTATTTAATTTGAATCAAGTACAGACAAGTTGGTGCTTCGTTGAATATTTCTAATTTATTCACCCGGGACCAGCGGCTAAGAATGAACGATCTATGGATAACAATATGGAGTACATTTCTAAATACAACAACTTATGAGCTTGCATATCAAAGTAATACTAACATTTGATACAAACAAACAAAATAATAAAGAAGCATCTATCAGATTGTCGAAGATAAAACAAAAAACCCGCCTGAATAATTGCTCTGCTTGCCCATTAGTCTCGCTTCAGAACTTTTCCGTTTGATTATACTGAGTATTTTTCGAACTATGCAATGTTTTAACCGGAGTTTTTTGCACTCCTCTCACATTGTACCAAACTTCTTTTGCGCACGTGCGAAACGGTTTCATTACCAAGACGATGATGATAGGATCCAAAAACGGATGCATGAGAAACATGCCAACTGTGAAAACGATGACCATCTGGTTCACATGAATTTGACCGCTCAACATGCAGGAAATTAGCGCGGGCGTTTCGAAACATATTGGCACAGCCAATTCGATGATGATCAGTCGAAATATATCTTTGGCTTCTTGCAGCTTATTACCCATCTCCAACCGTCTTGTAACCTTCTGGTGACTTTGGATTAGATGCAATATCTTATATCCGCAATATATGCTCACACCGTGCGCTATCAAAATTGGCGCGACGAATACGCTTACGTGGCTTAGGGCCATGTTTTGAATGTTAGGCCCACAAATTGTATTTCCCAGTCGACCAACGTCTCCCATGGCCCAGAGTATAATGGAGAGCCCCAAACAAACCACATAGACGCTGACCAACATAATCACAATATTTCTTTTCGAGAAATAGTTCGCTTTCAAATGCGAATAATAGAGTACGCTGAAACGGTTCAAAGCCAGAAAGGGTTGCACACCAACTGAGCCAATGCCATTAGCAAGCACAATTAGGCCAAGTATCTGGCAAAATGTGCTGCTGGCTTTGATGTTCAGGGTAATAACAATGACTTCCGGCACAGCCATGTTGAAACAGTACAATACGTTCGAGGCTGAGATTCCGCATAAAAACCAGGTGTAATCTTTGCGCAGTTCTTCTCTGGTGATCGAAAACCAAATAAACGCGATGTTTAACAGGAATCCCAACGGGCCGCTGATCAGCAGGAATACGAGCATGAGAATGTCGTAGTCGCGCAGGCCTGATCCCAGTTCGACTACGGAACCAACATCTTGGCTCAAATTATCCGAACTGTTGGCCATTCGAAAATCTAATTTGTGTGCCAACTGATTGTCATCATGTTGAAAAAATTTTAGGCATTCTGCAGAAACAAATAAATTTTATATAAGCTACGTGCCAAAAGGACATTCAACTTCAATTTTAAGCACGTATGTTTGGAAGAACTGACACTTAAAGATCACATTTTTTACTAAGTTATCAATAAGGAGTTCCATGGTGACAGCTTTTACTTCGTGCAATGAAATTTCAAGACATAAAATTCAAACTATTCATCAAAATCATTTTCTTATCAAATTATTAGCTAGTTTACATGAGAATGTTACATTAAAAAAAATAATTGGCAAAAAAAGCTTACCATTCGCATTTTTTAATCTCTGTAACGAATGTACACAGTCAAAATAGTAAAACAATCATACTTTCTACAAAGACTTTTCAAATAGTGAAAGTGATCCCTTTAGGAATTTAAAAAAAATTCCTTGCCAACATAGTTTGAGCAATTAAATATTTCCTCCGCAAACTAAAAATAATAGAACACACACACCAGCTTCGGCTAAACTAAGAAGTTTATGTTTCCAACTGAAAAATTAGTGAAAATTATCAAATGACAATATCATTTATTTAAAGTAAGCGACAAACTCTAAAGTAACTGTGCATGTTGGCTTATCGGGCGTCAGTTAATTGGAATTGACATTTATCGGATTTGAATTTATAAATAGCAAAATAGCTTGTAAGAATTTAAAGACTGTTTTTGAAGTAAACACTAATTACTGAGATGAAAGCGAGAAGTACAAAATACAATTCGGCGAATATCCAGAATGAAGTACCTTAATGAGCTATAGATTCAGATAATAACTTATTTAAATTGTTTAATTAATAGTGACTCGAAACATGGAGAAATTTTTAATTATGTTCTATTTTATTTTTATGGAAAACCGAAACACAATATTAATGTATACTGTTAAACATCACTGGTGCGACAGAAAATGATTGCACGGTGTTCACGCCTCGAATCTTGTTCCATAGCTCTTTGGCACAGACTCGAAAAGGCTTCATGACAAAAATAATTATAATAGGATCCAACATCGGATGGGTCAAAAAGAGACCAACTGTGAAAACTATGACAATCTGCGGAACGTAAATTTGCCCGCTAAGCAAGCATGAGACCAGAGCCGGTGTTTCGAAACAGACCGGCACTGCCAATTCGATAACTATCAACCTAAATATATCTTTGGCATCTTGGATTCTGCCGTTTCTTTCCATTCGCATGGCAGCTTTTTGATGATTTTTTATGAGAAATAATATTTTATACCCGCAGTATATGCTGACACCATGGGCCGCGAATATCGGACCGACGAATAATGCTACATGGACAATGGCCATTTCCTGTATTTTAGGTCCACATATGCTGTTCCCGAGCCTGCCAACGTCGCCCAACAGATGAAGTACACTTGCTATGGCTACGCACACAATGTACATTATGAACAACATGGCGATGATGTTCCTTCTTGAGAAATATTTTGATAGCAAATGCGAATAGAAAAGCGAAACAAACCGATTTACAGCTAACATTGGTTGAATGCAAACTGCGCTTACGCCATTCGCGAGGACAATGACACCAACGATTTGACAGGCTAATGAATCTTGATCTAAATTGAATACAATAACAAAAACTTGAGGGACAGCCATGTTCAAACAGTAGATGGTATTCGATGCGGAAATCCCGCATAAAAACCAAGCATAGTCTTTTCGGAGTTCTTCGTTACAAATGTTGAATACAATGAAAGCTAAATTGAATATAACTCCAAGTGGACCAGTGAACAGCAGAAAGAATAGCATCAAAATGTCATAGTCGGGCATTTCAAAAATTTTAACAGGTTCAGAACCATTCGTAATATTGAACATCATTGCAGATGCTTTGCAACCACAATCAATCAGTCGAATGAATAAATATCAGCAGTTTTTTGGAATAATTTTTGTTTCAAGTCTTTCAAAATCTAAAAAATATGATTTATAACGAGAAAAAGTTACAAAGCCAAATGGTTTCCGAAAGTGATTGAAAAAATAATTATAGTCGTTCGTGGTCATTAGTTACTTGGAATAAGGTGTAATTATCGTGCTTGTCAAATTTCATGACCTATAGCTTCGAATGGTCCGAGTAGTCATTTAACAATGGAAAGAGCAGAAAGCGAATGAATGAAACCTTTGAAAAATCCTCTCAAATATTTCCAAAATTTCGAAAATATGGTAATTCCCGCGCACCAAGGCTGCGATAAAAGAAAAAGTATACAACAATTTTTGTGATAAAATGTTGTAAGTGTTCATTTGAGACGCTGGGCAAATATTTTTCCTTCTGATCATTTCATGTAGTTGAAGTGAACAAAAATCATCCATGAATTGCGTGCCTAAGTCTAATTTCTGTTATTTTTTAATTGAGGAACACGAAGCATCTAATTAAAAGTAAGTTGTTTCAGTTAAAATTGTTCCAAATACCTGCTGGACCTTAGGGGGCCAGAACGGAGGTTGATTTGATGAACGATGATGTGAAGGAAAAAATTATACAGCAAAAACTTGCCAATTCTTAAACATAAATCAGATTTATTCTGGAGCTAAAAAAAATCAACTTCTATAGTTTTTTTTTGTAAAAATCGAGCACTATTACATTACAGATATGACTGGATTAATTTATTTAGTAAATTTTTAGCTATTATGGAAAGGTTTTCGTTAAGAGATTTTTTTTCTGTTTCTAGCGACATTGGATATTTACTATTGATTAAAGAGTTATATATGTTAAAAACAAAAAATAATGTGTATAGCGAAATGTGTTGAGACCTAATCCGAGTTAAACTAATGCTGCTATCAACTTTCGACTTTCGAGGAAGCAACTGCACGCGAATATAGACAGTTGACAATTTTTTGCTCGCGTTAGTAAAAAAAGATTTGAATACAGGTGCTAATCACTGCATTAAAATTCCCGCATTTTAAAACTGTAGTTATGAAACAAATGAAAATAGTATACCTACAATGAAGCATTTTACTAATGATCTGGTTTGTTTTTAACCCACTGTCTATCAAAAGTATAGATACAATAATATGTTTATCTCATACGAACAAGGCTTTAACAAGGATTTCGCTGCATAATTAGCTTCAGATGACATTTGAAGCACACCTTCAACAAATTGCTTGTTAGTAGCCACCTCTCACTTTGTCTTGTATCTGGGCCGACATTCGGAGCAGACATTCCACTTGTAAGATGATTCCCGATTACAATATAGTGACACTAGTGTTTCTTTTGACCACCGGTCCAATTGGTATTATCCTCAACGCAACTTTTGTCATAATCACAATTCGCAAGAAAGTAGTGCGAAAAGAATACTCGTGGTTTTTGATCGGAATGACTGCCATTAATTTCGTGTACTGTCTAAATAATGCAACGCTTCAAGTTTACGCAATCGTGACGGACGTTCACCCTAAGAGCACACTTTGTCAAATAGCTGCTGTGCTTTTCGTTACAAATGGCTCCGGCGCTGTTTTCATTCAACCATTGCTAACGTTGAATCGTTTCGTATCGCTTTATTATTCCCACTTGCGGGCGAAAATCTTTTCGCATCGAAACAATGTTTTAATGATGTGCGGTACTTATGTGGTTTGCTTCTTGATGTCTTTATTCTTTATTATTTTCGGCGACATGGGCAGAATCGTGAATAGCATGTGCGCTCCTCAGTTCGAAGATATGCACGTCACCCATTATCTGTTTATGACTTGCCTGATGTGCTTCTGCAATGGAATTTGCGTATTTTGCGCGTATAAAATATTGCGCTTGATCAAGGGCCATCAATCGGTTTCGACTCGTCTAGTATTGGGCAACAGATTGCAGGATGCGAAGGATATATTTCGTTTCATTGTTATTGAACTAACTGTTCCGCTCTGTTTAGAAATGCCGGCTATTGTTCTATGTATGATTAGCAAAGTTGTTTATGTGCCGACAACTGTAATTACGTTCGCAATTGGTTTGTATATGATGCACACGGTTCTCGATCCAATACTTGTCGTACTCGTGATGAAACCGTATCGCGTTTATGTTCGGAGTGTTTGGAGGTCGTATCGAGGATTGTCTGTCGAGCCAATAACCTTCATGAATGTATCCGTAGTACCTTCGCAACGACAACCCGAAATATACTCTAATCATATGTTGTGATTTAAAATACGGATTCGCTTATTGGTTAACACGAACACAAGAAAGACCCAGGAAACCAAGAGAAGTAAATATTTTGTTCTATGTTTGTAAATCGAAAACTAAAAACGTGTTTACTTTTTTCAGTTCGTCGATTGTGGAAGAAGGATTTTAGAAAATGTTTAATTATTTTGTAGGCGTTTTTTAGTTTCGCATTCGTTTCTATATCCATAAATAAAAACTGTTCGATTTCAAGGAGACGGAGGGACGGTGAAAGAATATTTCAAATTTCTGAACATTTTCTCATTGGAATTTTGTAAATTTTGGATAAAAACTGGTAAAAAACGACTCGAGGGAACTACCTAATTGTTAGTTGTTCTGAAAAGATTTGTAGGACCGCAAGACGAATAGTAGTGATAAGTAAAAATTATTAATCGTTGAAGGCATTGTTCATTTCTTTTCATCTTTCGTCGTTACATTTCCAGAGTACTGCATTTGTACTCCGTTATATTTTGAAGACCGTCCTCATTATAATTGAAAATCATTTCAATTTCTGCATAACTTCTTGATCTACATTTATAGAAAAGTAAGAAAAGTAGAGAAAAGTAACGTTGAGAGCTAACAATGGCTGGATAAAAACAGATTCATTTACACAACATTCATTCAATTTACATTCATTTAAGAACATTTACCATAAAAATGGAGCCAATTACATGACAGTAGATCGTGGATGGGTCGATGTCCAACGCATGACCACCACTTGACTAGTGTTATTGTTTATATAGTACTGTTTATACAGTTTATACGGATATTGTTTATACAGTACAAAATGTTTACAGTTGCTAATGAATAGAAAAACTCAACTTGACCATTCAGGAACTCTGGTTTTGACTTGATAAATGCAATAAAACTTATATTTGTGAGAATCCCAAAAACACCCATAGTTAGCAAAAAGCATAGCATCATAACAAAATGACCGAGCATCGTCCAAGCTGATTTTGAAAATTAGTTTTCCAAAATATTTCAACAATTTTTTAAAATGTTTTTCGTCTGGCTGACTAGCTGCATCAAGAGACTTTGATTGAAATATGTTGTTGCGTTTCAGAAAATTTTGCATTAAAAAATCAAACTCTGTGTTTCACTCATTTAGAATTTGTGATGTCTATTTGCTTAAAAAAAGAGAAACGAAAGAATGACTGCAATGAAAACAAACAAAGTGCGGCTTGTTTTCGTGAAAATACGATAATTAGAAAAACAATTTTCAAAAAACCATTTCATGTAATTAATTCTCATTCAATTATTTAATTATCACTATGGAAAAATTCTATAAGAAGATTATGCTTTCAAAGTTGCACTTTAAGTAATAAACATTTCTGATTTTCTAAAAAATATCACGTAACACAAAAAAAACCTTGCAAATAATCCAAAAATGTCCAGAAACTTCATTCTGAAATTCTGTCTACTCGAAATTGTACGCATTTGTATAAGTTCAGAGCAATAATTTTGTTTTTAATCTTCCATCATGGTTCTCGATTACAACATTCTCATGTTGGTCGTTTTACTTATTACTGGTCCACTCGGTGTTTTATTCAACAGTGTTTTTATTATTTGCACGATTCGAAACAAGGAACTCCACAAAGAATATTCATGGTTTCTTTGCGGCAGTTCGGCAATAAATTTGCTGTACTGTTTGAACAATGCAATTCCTCAAGTCATTGCTGTATTTGTCGACATACCAGCAAAAAGCTTGTATTGCCAAGCGGTCGGTGCAGTCATTCTGGTCAATGGAGTTGGTGGTGTGTGCTTCCAGGCTTTGCTAGCCATAAACCGTTTCGTCTTTCTGCACCATATTCGTTCACAGAGCAAGCTTTTTACCCGGCGAAATAATGTTTTAATGATGATTGGCACATATTCATTATGCATTATTGTAACCATAGTTTTAATTTCGCTAGGTGATATCGGAAGAATCGGCAACACGATCTGTGGTCCAGAGATTGAACACATGAAAATAAGTCGCATTCTAATATTTATCACGCCCATTATGATTTCCAATGGCATCTGCGTATTTTGCGGATATAAAATAGTGCGTTTGGTCAAAAATCATCAAGCGTCAGCTATGCGTCAAGAACTCAGAAGCAAATTGGTGCACGCGAAAGAAATCATTCGTTTGATAATCGTAGAGTTAGTAGTACCAATAAGTTTCGAAATGCCGGTCTTAATCGCGTGCATTATAAGTGGTCAAGTGTCCATGCCACCAATAATAGTTTCGATCGCCACATGTCTTTTCATCACTCATCCAGTGTTCGACCCGATAATTGTTGCGATCGTAATGAAACCATACCGTAACTTTGCAAAAAAGAGGTGGCGTTCATTTCGCGGTATTACAGACGTCGAACCAGCAACAACTTACGTTGTCTCGACGATCAATGGTGCGATGAGATAAATTTGACGATTAACAATGGGCATTTATGACACATTTAAAAGTAAAGAATATTTTTGATAGTTCCCAGCTAACAAATTTTTCATGACTGGATAACATAGCTTTTGCAGAATTTACTAGTGCACAAGTTTGCTACGCAAACAAACAACGCACGCACGCATTTAATGTAAGTGCAACCTTCCTTCATTCATACTAAAAACCGTATTCGAACACATTTATACCAGAATGATGTCAGCCAAGCGTTCATCTCGTTCTGCATTTTGATATTTGCTTCGTCCAAGGACTTATATTTAATCATTCCCATTTGAAGCCTACCATGCTACTCGGAGCGAAAGAAACAATGTAGCCACTTCAATGAAGTGCTGATTGCCACTTCGGGTTTGTTTGTTGGTTCTTGTGTATGGAGCTGTTGAGTCGAAGATAGCGTGGTTGCACGAGCTCGCATGTAGGAGAGCGAAAACAGGCTCACTGCTGCAGGAAGGACAATCCCTTGTTGGTGAGACCTATGCTGACGTGATTATATCACAACTCAAGGAACCATCATGCTACTGTGAACATGATAAAATTCTGAATTTTCGTTGCTGAGTTCTTTCCTACATCATCGATGCATAATAATTTATTTACTGTATAAAAAACACACCGAACCTCAGCCAGTAAAACACAATAAAAGTCGTCTACACACATTGAGCAACGCCCAGGGAACGCATTAAATAACGCGCGATCAACACACGCTTATAAGGATGCTGATACATCGCGGAGACAAACAAACACATTTGAACTAATTTATATTGAATACAAACCGGTCTCGACGCGGATATCGAACACGCTAATTATGGCGAATAATTCAATCACAAAATATATATTCCTACCGATGACACTACACTTTATTATAATAATGTAAGCGAAAGGCAAGAGATTGGAGACCGATCATAACATTAGAGCACAGAGTATATATATATTATATATATGTATATATATATATATATGCAAGAACCAGAAGAATTGTTGTTGCTGGAATGCTACAAGAACCTGACTGGATCAGAGAAGTTGATCATCGAAAATGATTATGATTATATCAATACACTACAACATGCATAAGCATATCCTATTATTAGCTTAAACATTTTTTGCTTTCCTTAATATGATACCATGCTATTAGGAAAGTGTTTACATCAACTAACTTATAAAATTATAGACTCCAGGGAAACTGCATAGTGAAATATGTTACTCAACTACCTTAGATGGTTTTGCTTTTATCCGTGAAAATGAGATCTCATTATCAGAATCGAAATCGAATTTCAAAGTGACATTGCTTGATACCTTTGTCAACTAAAATGTTTAAAAATATCCCGGAATTATTTCAATTCCAACGTTTCTGCCTTGTGGATTAATTTTGCAGACGTACGTCTGAATTTTTACTGAATGTAGACGAAATACAGTGTTTTAGTACCGACCTAAATTAATTTAATTAATTACTGCTTGACATGTTTATAATTCTTTAAATTCAAACTAATAATCCGTCGTCAAGCATGCCATTTACGATAGCAATTTTTACATTTATTTGCTTCACATCCGGCTTGAAATTTAAGTTAATTTCCCTTTGAGGTCTACCTTCTGCTCAGAGTTAATGAAACAATGAAACTCCATTGTAAAATTATGGAATAAAAAACATACTCAGTGTTTTAATATACAATTTCATTTCTAATTTCGTTCTGTTCGAAACAGCAAGACTATTTGTTTGCACTGCGTATTTTAATGCCTTCAAGATTATTTTCATTAACTTAATCAAAAAATCGCCATCAAAATCTAAAAATCGTAGGCGTGAAAAGCAGCTTGAAACTCAACATATTTTTTGTCTCATGGCTTCGAAGTTTACTGTATGAGGGTGGATCAAAAAGTTCCCGGAAAAAGTTTTATAACTCGTAAACTACGTTAAGCTGCTCTCTAAATTTTTGCAT